>DXKC01009828.1:0-10723 GCA_031170775.1 Cymbopogon citratus
GGCCTTAGCATCGATACTAGAATTAGATATCTAGCAACGATGTAAGTATTGTCATGGTGATAGATCACATCCTTTTAGAGATAATATCCGCAAGCGCATGGATCTATCATTGTAGCATTTCACCTGAAAGTCTTTCAGGGTATTGTTATTTATATTTCTCGAAAGAAGGCAGGGTACAAATGTGATTAGCATGTAAGTAATTGACTTCATATCATCGAATTACAGCCCAATGCTATGCAGGTGTAAGATAATATAGTTTGTAGATAGTGGACACACATAGAGCAACCTCAAGGATAAAAGTAAAATAAATAATAAACAAATAATCCTAAGTGGAGCAGTATACAACTTATACAATTGTAAAGAATAGTTAGTGTCATATGATTTACAAGTTAAGGGACTAATCTAGGTCAAGGATGATAGGAAGAATCCCGGCAGCTGATCTGTCAGCCGATGGGGACCTTTAGACTCCTACACAACATATGGATGTGGGGGATTACAAGGGACGGACAGGACTAGGTCACTCCTTGCCGCCTACCCCTCAACCATGGTATGCCGTCATAACCAAAGGCTCCCTCATATCCGGGCACCATGCCCACATACTAAGGAACTACCTATGTCCCCCAGGACTCCCACCCTATGGATGGATGAGCTAGAATATAGGCAAACCCGAAGGAACAACGAGCCATCACCCTCTCTCTATCATAATCTCTAAGTATGTAAATCATATGAACAATGAAGAACAAGTATGAGCAAGATAGAATACTCTCATATAAACTATGGTCTAGTTCATACTCATCAAATATTCTATGCTCAAGACTATACTCTAGTTCATATGCAAGAATGTATAAAGTAGTAAAAGGCATAAGCAAGGAAGAACTCTTCATGATATATTACCAAGAGTGTAGCACTTCTTCCTAGGAGACAAACCCTCCAAGTAGCTCAGCCATGCTCCACTACTAAACTAACTATCTAAGACCAAAGAGTAGGTAGAGAGTGAGGTAGAGAGCTCCAAATGAGTTTGTGTGTTGTAGAGTGGCCTCTCCTCTCGTCTTATAGCTTGGTAAAGGCGGTGGAGGGGCATTCTAGACAAAAACATGTGCGCACCGCCCTCCTCTGCCATCAATGTGCCGACACGCCAAGGCGGTGGCCGAACCGCCTCAGCGGTGGGCCGGCCGGTGCACCTGGCCGGCCGGCGCGCGCCCACGGCCGTTCGACCCCTGCCTTGGCAGGTCGGTTGTTCTCTGGGCCCTGATCATCGTGTCATCTTGGTTTTGGCCCAAAACTGCTCCGGTTGGGCTGAGATCCCTTGATGCGGCAAATACGTCTTCCGGAAAAGCGCCTTTTTGGTGTGGATATTCCCTGTACTTCGTGTATTTCCTGCATAGTGACAAATCTTCGAGTACAAGTGGAATTTCGTCAGTAGTAAAGGTATATGTGTGTATAAATGTTTAATTCACCCCTTTTTGGTTCTATATTGGCGGTATAAATTCATCGTTAAGGACCGCCAACACCCTGTTAATTCTTTTCTGCCCACTCAGCGCCCGTACCCTCACGTCATGTTCTTTGTTATCATACCTGCCAACAACCTTCGCCGCCTCCTCGATGTTAAGAACATATTCCTGGTCATTGAAATAGTCCCTAGGACGGCGAAGGTGAAGCACAGGACCTTTATACTAGTTCTTCTCAGTAAACTCGTTAAAGCGAAACTCCGAATCGAAGAGGCTGCCGATCAAAGCCACCCACTCCTCGACTAAGTCTCGGCTTGTCTGATGGTGCGAGGTCAGCGTGAAAGCATGAGCCACAGCGACGTCAGACCCCAAGCTCTCCTCGGGCTCTGGGCGTCGCGTATCGGCGAAGGGGGTTAGCAGCGACACCAGTGCATGAGACTTCTCCATGCCATTTTCCGCCGCAACAACCACATCCTCATCCAAGCAAACTCTCATGTAAAACCAAAAAGATTTCCATTCAGGCCACTTATTCTTGTACGTCAGCACTATACTCACAGACCCCCCACCAGCAACCGGAACAAAGATATACGAGCCAAATTCAAGCCTCTTAATAAGACCGCTCCTCCGATCGATGAAGGTATTCTCGCTCAGCTGAGCGGCGTAATACCGAGTGAAAGTCTGTACGCTTAACGGTCAACCCATCATCTTTAGTGACATCATATAAACCCCATTCTAACAAACGCATTGGGGGTCAAGTGGTGAACTTGCAACTTAAAGCGAAGCAGAACCTTGCTAAGAAATGTCTCACAGGGAAAGCGAAACCCAGCAGCAAAAAAGTCCCAGAAAACAATGGCCTCATAAAGCTCAGGACGCGGGACCTTTTCGCCCTCTGGGGCCCAGCAAAGCAAACGGGTAGCATTGTTGATAAGTCCATTAGCGACCATCTCATCGAGAAGCCCTTCGGTCATAGCGCTGCTACCAAGATGGTATGTAGGGGGATAGCCCAGATCAGAAGAGCCAGACTCGGCAACGCCCTCAGCATCCGCTCCAATAGCCTCGCTAAACACTTCTGTTTCACCAATCAGCAAGGTATGATCCGCCTTCGCCCCACTTTCAGCCAAAACTGCGACGTCTTGAATAACAACACCTTCGTAATTACTCCCGGATACAACAGTCTTGTCGAGCAGTGAGGCAGCTTCATGAATATCACCAATTGAAATATTTTTGCCTAACATAGCCTCCTTTGAATGGCTAGATTGCCCCAGCAAAGAGCTAGATCCAGAGCTCATACTCCCCGACGTTTCGCTGGAGCCAGTCGAACCGCCCAAAGAGCCTTTGACAGCGAGATCCCCAGACATAAAAGAAACGCTACCGCACACCACCTCGAAGCTAGTAAAAAGGCAAAAATGAGAAAGAAAAAATGCGAGCAAGAAAGGAAAAAGCAAAGTAACAGCGAATGAAGCAAAAGAA
The DNA here is from genome assembly GCA_031170775.1 of Cymbopogon citratus. Lineage (NCBI taxonomy): Eukaryota > Viridiplantae > Streptophyta > Magnoliopsida > Poales > Poaceae > Cymbopogon > Cymbopogon citratus. The sequence goes on from DXKC01009828.1 coordinate 2,919, forward strand.
GCAAAGTCAGCCATGCTCACCTCAAGTTGGCGAAGGCCGAAGACGAAGGAGCGTCGCGCAATTAGTGAAGCCGAGGGAGAGGGCAGCCAAGATGCGTAGGCCGAGGAGAAGCACCCTGGCCATAGCCAGCCACCTATTTATAGGGGCAGGGCACCCGGACGCGCGCGGGTGCTCGAAGCGGCGCGCCAAAACATGCGCCCCGAGGCGACATTTCGTGCCAAAAAAATGACCGATCGAATCAATCAAAATCAGTCAACCAAATCAAATTAATTAGTCAGTCAACCGTAGCTCGCCGATCAATATTCTAACAATGTAAAGTGAAGAGCCCTCGCATGCGCGAAGCCCATTCGCCTGGGATGGCGTGGAGTGCGAGCGCGGGACGTTTGATATAAGAATCCGGCTGCGAGAGTGGGCGTTGCATGATTCAGCAGCACGGATCCAAGGGGCTACTGTTGGGGGAGGCCAGCGGGTTGCTAGCCCCAACCCCGCATCCCTTGCTAGCACGCCTCCCACGGCGAACGGCCTTCGTCCTGGCGAAGTCCCTTCGTAGCGGTAGTGGCCCTCCAAACCATCACCTGGGGAGTTGGTGTGCCACAGGTGATCTCCTTTCATCCTGTCGAAGTTGTTTCACTTCGGCGAGGGAGCTCCAGACCCACGCAAGTTGAGAGGCCCAGCGTCCGGCTATGATGGTCGTCTTGGCAGGGCGAGGGCCCCGCACGGTTGAAGGTACTTCAACCGCGCGAGGGGTATCTCGCTGAGCGATGGTTCGCGACACCTGGTTCTTTGGATGAGCGAGGTTCAATTATTTGTTACGTCCACTCTGGTACAAGTGTCGAGGAAGGTGCAAACCAGCGAAGATCCTCCAGACGCCCGATAGGAGCACGTGATGGTGTCTACTGTCGGTGGTTGGTACGACCGCCTACCACACCGGAGACTGGACTGCTCAGCGCCAGCAGATCCAGGGAATATGCCACGGATGAGAGAAGAAGCCCTAGGGGTAGGATGGTCATATGAGCGCCTGTGGGCATGTATAAATACCCCTTCCGTGGGCTGTAACAGAAGGGGAATGAGAATTTATTCCAAGTTTTATTCTTGTTACCTACCACTTGCGCATTTTCTATTGGTCGTGTCTTTCGGTCTCGGCTTCGGGTACCAAGGTCCTGAGCCGAAACAACAAATGGAAGAGAGGAGTGCGAATGCATTACCCTTGCCTTACGATCTTGTGGTAGTGAGCTCGAGCGGACACGCCCGTCTTGAGTGGCTATTCAGCCGATGGATCCCTGCTGGCGTGGCGGTGAGGATTATCGGCGTGGAGCCCTAGCTTGTCGGCGGTCAGCTGCAGCTTGCACGCCGGTGAGCATGTGTAGTGGTGCCGTTTAGCACTAGAGAGTGGAGAGCAGGATGGCGATGAGGAATAGATAGTAGCACTGAACAGGAGACTGACAGGTGGGACTGGAACAGTGGGTAGCAGTATGTTTCTAGTAGTCCGTTCCAAATTATAGTTCGTCTGACTTTTTCAATCCCAAGTTTGACCACTCGTCTTATTCAAAAAATTGTAGAAAATATCACTTCTTTTGTTATGGTATGCTTTGTTAATAAATGTTCTATAAGAATAACTTAAATTTGTCCTTGTTTGCACAAATTTTTCTGAGTAAGACGAGTGGTCACAATTTTGGTTGAAAAAGTCAAAACTCCAAATGAGCGGACAGATCAAATATGTGCGACGTGTTCAAAATATAGATGTGTCGCTTCTTTGTAAATTTTATTTGTTTCCCTGTCTAACTAGATCTGTGTCTGGGCCAGTAAGATTTACAACCCTTGGACTTTCTTACCGTGCGCAGCATCGCCCTCTCACAGATTACTGTTCCGTAACAGTAAATCATCTCCTACCATTAGATTCATTTACCCGTCCAAGTTCTAAAATTATCGAGGTTCCTCTGCATCCCATCCTCTGCCCTCATACTCTTCTTCACCACCGCAGCAGCCACACCGTTTTTGCGCCATCTCCGTTGGCCTCACCACCGTGCGCCATACGATCTCCGCTCGCCAACCCGCCCATGCCCACGCGTCGCCGCCAGAGACGCCGCTGCCAAGGTCCCACCCATCTCCAGCCACCCGTCGCCGGTGCTGACTGCTCATTGTATTTGTTTCCTTGTCTAACGTGGTACGTGTCCGGGCCAGTTAGATTGGCAACCCTCGGACTTTCGTACGTGAGCAGCATCTATAACATGAGATGTATCCAGTGCAGTCAGGTTTACAATGGTCATAATTTCTAATGTGTTGTGTAATGTAAAAGTACTTGTCAAGGGAAAGTGCTGAGCCACCACACACTACCTAAAGTATACTCCATATCACATTTGCTTAGAATCGGTTTGAACCACATTGGTGTCTGGAATCGGTGTGACAAGGTTGCTTGTGACTTGGAGGCATAGTGTACATGATTGAGCCGTGCGATGCCAGATCGCTGAAGTTGATGTTTGTGCGTTGGATTGCTAAAAACACAATACCAAAGCTGTTGAACTTGGAAGCACCTTGTAGCAAGGACCAAGACTCGCCTCACCTTACGGTGGAGCCATTGGTGTTGTAATGTTACGGTACACGTAAAATCCGGCGTCAGTAATTGTGAACGCGTCTGACAGTCTCCACCAAGGTCATGTTACCTAATCTAGTCATAGCTTATTTCGGATTGTTGTCTTTTACAGAATAGTATTGAGATAGCCGAACAGAAAAATATCTGTTCAATTTCAATGCAAAGGCAATAAAGCCCAGCCCGACTGCTTCATGTTTAATCTCGTAGGACGTAGGTTTGTCTGTTTAAAATGAGGTAGCAATCGGTACGCTATCAAACCGACCGCATTGCATTAATCACCTACCTGAGATGAGTAAAGAAGGGAATACAAATCGAAGAAAGATGAAAGACAGGAGTGCGAAAACATTACCCTACCCTTACGATATTGTGGCGGTGAGCTCGAGCGGACATGGCGGTCTTGAGTAGCTATTCAACTGGTGGATCCGTGATGGCGTGGCGGTGAGGATTGCCGACATGGAGCACAAGCTTGTCGGTCGTTTAGCACTAGAGACTGGACAGCAGGACGGCGATGAGGAACAGATAGCAGCACAGAGGAGGAGGCTAATAGGTGGGACTGGAACGGCTGGTAGCAGTATTGTTTTAGCTAACTTCCGCAAAAAACAAAGAATCCAAACGAGCGGACATACCAAATATGTGCTACGTGTTTCAAAATATAGTTGTGTTGCTTCTTTGTGAATTTTATTTGTTTCCCTGTCTAGCGTGAACTTTGTCCGCCCTTAAAAGATTTACAACCCTCGGACTTTCTTATGTGCGCAGCATCTATAATGTGAGAAGTGTCTGGCTCAGTAATGTTTACAATGGTCAAAATTTTTAACATATTGTGTAATGTAAACATACTTGTCAAGGGAAAGTGTCGAGCCACCACACACTACCTAGAGTATACTCCAGATGACATTTCCTTGGAATCAGTGCGAACCACATTGGTGTCTAGAATCAGTGTGACAAGGTTGCTTGTGACTTGGAGACGTACTAGTGTACATGACTTGTTGAAATGAACTCATCGCCGTGTACGGTTTACAACAAATAGGTAAAAGGACCAACAGGAGGATACGACCACAAGAAATGAAATGGCCAAGTGAACAATTCTACACCACACTGCATATTTGATCTCGTAGGACGATAGGCATAGATGTTAAAATTTACTGGGAACGAAAGAAAGTTTGACCAATGAATATTTGATCTCGTGGGATAGGACATAGTATAAAGGGTTGTCAGTTTAGAATTCCATATGCAAACAAAACAAAGATGGTACAGTTGCACTACAAAATAGACCAAGATTGCACTACAATCGCTCCAACTGCACCTAGTCATCGACGCCACTACCACCACCATCGTCTGTCTCGCCACCATCCTCCTAGTCCGAGTCTGACGAGGAGGAGTCATCATCTGTTGAGTAGTCCTCATTGGTTGGACGGTTCCACTTCCACACGGGCGAAGGGTAGTTCGGCAGCAATGGCAGGAACTCCAAATCCTCCTCTAGTGAATCCGAGAACAAGGGTACATATGGAAGATAGCGTGGTTTGCAGACGAAGTGTTCTTTAATCAAACGTGGACTATACCGAAAGAGTCTGGTAGGGGTGGCATGACATTTTTGGTGGTCCAGGTCATATGCGATGATTGTTTTTCTACCATGCCCAGTAAAGAAAACCAAATTCCATTCTGGGTGAACTGTAATCACCTGGTACTCTTCAAAAAAATGAGACAAATTAATGTTTCCAAACAGCTCCTAAATGCTGACCGTATGCTTCAGTGTCCAATTATTAGTACCATAGTCTTCAAGGATCCAGATTGAAAAATTGTTGTTGGGAGGACCATCAACAAGACATACACACAAGTGTCCCTGAGCTTGATGCAGTGTGTGATCACTATGAACAGTAGGTGTATCAATTTGCCTCCATGTGTTTCCCTCCATATCCACAGCAATCACAGATTTGTCCTCAGGGTCAAAGTACCCCATAACGTGCACAAAACCATTAAGAAACACACTTTGCGTGTCCAAACTTCCCATATCAATTCCCTCACCCCATTCACATTCCTTACTAATCCATGTATCAGTTTCAGATGAGTAGATTTGTACACCTGCACACATAAGGTCTCCACCTTCCACAAAATCGATCACATGGAAATGCGGGGAGACTGTCGGATCGAAACACAATTAAGCGTCACCAGCTAATGCCGCCTCACCCGAAGATAGGCCATGATCATGGGGGCTCCGTGGCAGTATCTTAAAATTCCGAGTCATTGGATTGCAGACGACCCAGCAGAATGATCTCATAGGAAAAGAGCACCAGCATAGGATGAGGCCGTTGCAGCAATCTGAAACAGCTACATTCTCCATGTAGAAGGGCAAGAAGTTGAAGCAGGGGTGTACACCGGTGAAGCTGGTGAAGTGTCGCTTATGGTTGCCCCTATCATAGAAGAAGCCAGTCACAGTCTTGCCAGCCAGCTTGTCATGGATGTCAGACCCCATGATAAGGCGTTTCCAGTCATGACAGACCAATTTGCAGTGGAACAAGGAGAGGGCAGGGAGGCAGCGGAGGATCCCGAGAATGAGATCATCTGAGAGGCTGGTCGCTGCGTCCGTCCTCTTGTTGGGGGCCTCATCCTTTTTGTTAGTGTGCAAGTCTTGCTAAGTAATGAGATCACTGAAGTAGAATGTAATCCAACAAAGATCCATCAGTGATCCACAACTCATACGAAAACGCAAGTTTAACAACCATTAACAATTTCCATGGTACAAGTTAATGAAAATTTAGAGTACCATCACATAGATATATAAAACTCAAACTAGAATAGTAGTTAATGTTACCATTACAAATTCAGCTAAATCAAGTCTAACCATCACACTTATAATACCTAATACAAATTCAACTAGATCAAGTCTAGACAACACACTTACAATACTATTAGAAATTCAGCTAGATCAAGTCTAACCATCACACTGACAATCAGTACACGAGCTCAGATTCTACAATAGATGACCAAGACACAAATAAAGAGGACGACAATTAAAACATTTTTTAAGGAGAAAGAGGGTGGAGCAGCTATTGGGTTTGGAAGACAGATGTGATCATCATCAGTCAAGGGTGGATTTGAGTTGTTTGCTCTAGATTTGAAGGCAGTAACTACAGCTTCATACGAGTTGTACTTTTTATAACAAGCACCAGAGTATCCATGAACTTGCTTGTGGCACTCACACTAGTCAAAAACTCCTTGCATACGGCCATGGAACACTACATACCAGGGACTCATCTCAAATCTGCACAACCGAAACAGGCTGCCTTAGTTTTACATCACTGGCATAGTAGCAACAAGTGCAGCCCAAAGATTAGTGGAATTGATTTGCTGTCTCCTAACAGATCTAAAAAAATCCAACAGCCATGACCCATGAGCTACCAGAATTCTACGCTCCACCTCTTCCTGCTTCTATCTTAAATTAAGGGATATAGCGGTATGCATCAATGGTATTCAATCCACGCGAAATCCCCTAGTCTCGTAAGTGGCGGCCCATGTTGAAGCAATTCCCAAATAAAGAAACCAACAGTAAAAGGGACGAAAGAAGACCTACGGATCGGATCTAGCGCCTATGTCGTGCCACACAACCGACACGAACGCCAATGCCGCCACGCTCCATCGGGAAAGCCCTGCCGCCAGCCTCCAAATGGACACCTCAGCCACCACAGCACATAGAGGATCCTCCGCTGCTGCTTCCGCCGTCGCAAGTCCAACGGGCAGATTTGTTTCCACTTTTAGCGGATATCCAATCCAGGGAAACCAAATATATATAAGTGAACCAAATGGCCATCCACAGATAGAATAGATATAAAAATATACCAAAGACATATTAGAAATAGAAGGCACATAGTGCGATGGAAAAGCCCCTTCACTTTTTTCTGCCAGGTCCCGGGTTCGAATACCCGTGAAGGCTAACTATTTTTTGATTTGGAAATTAAACTTCTGCAACCTGTCCCGCACGGACGAGTGATGGTGGGTCCCAGACATCTGACACGCAGGTCCCACAGGTCGGTTGGATAAGAATGGTCCCAATGAACACGTCGGATTGGGAGAAGGGTCCGACGTGGCAGGTCCCACAAGTCGGATCGATTGGAGAAGGAATTCCGTTGGAGAAAGGTGACATATTTGGTTGGGCTGAATTCGTCTGAATTCTAGTGGCGAAATCAGCCCAAACTAACCGAATTCAGCCCATTATACACTAGATAAACGTAGTCATATAGAGGCTCCAAGGAGGTCTTAACAAAGGTGGGCATCTGGTGAGTTGGTAAAAGCCTTCCTTGCCTTGTGCTAGGTCCCAGGTCCGAATCCTCGCCAACGCTTGCCTTTTTGGAAATTAACTTCGGGCGGCAACCTTTTCCGCACGGACTTGTCATGGCAGATCCCACACAACTGACACGCAGGTCCCACATGTCGTATGGAGAAAGATGGTTCTAGTACATGAACACGTCGAATTGGGACAAGGTACCGACTTGTAGGTCCCACGAGGTCCGACGGTCGTTCAGTACGGATGAGTAATAGGGGGTCCAATGCGACTGACACGTAGGACCCACACGTCCGACAGCCGTTCGGCATGGATGAGTAACGTCGGGTCCTATATGCAACTGACACACGGGATCCACCTGTCCGACGGTCGTTCGGTATGGATGAGTAACGGGGGTCCAATGCGACTGACACGTGGGACCCACACGTCCCACGGCCATTCGGTACGGATGAGTAATGTCGGGTCCTATATGCAACTGACACGTGGGATCCACCTGTCCGACGGTCGTTTGGTACGGATTTGTAACGGCTGGTCCTATAAAACTGACACGCAGGGTCCACACGTTGGAGGTGAAGGATTGACAGCAGCTCCCATGGAGTAACAGCGGATGGAGGACGAGCGAAGGCGGCGGCCCCCACAGGCAAACAACGCATGAAGAACAGATGATGTGGAGATCTATGATGAAGGATAGATGGTCATAGACCGTTAGTTCCTGTCACAGAAGATTGGAAAGAACAGCGACGAAGTCAAATTCATCACTGTTCGAGCAACATGGTCATAGACATCCGATGAACAGTACCATAAGTAGTTCTATGATGAATCCATCACGTGTTCCGCGACGGATCCCTTGACAAATTTTATTTCCGTCATGGAAGTGAAAATCGTCGCCGAATTCTATGACCAACAAGGAATAAACGTCATGGAAGTGCATCTTCTATG
>DXKC01009849.1:0-11878 GCA_031170775.1 Cymbopogon citratus
CTTTTGGTTTCTTACCCTGTCTTTTTTTTTTTTTGAGAATCCCTGTTTTTTTTCACTCGTAATAAAGAAGTCTCTCATTTCTTTGCTTCGAGGTACTAGACCTCCACGCGGGTACGGAACGAGCTGACACGTCAACTTGATTGCGTGATCTGGTACCTACACACCTAGCAGGGATGACCCATGTCCTATGCATGGGCAAGTCAAGTCAACGAAATTCTTAACAGTGACCGTGTGCGAGGGCCGGGATCATTTGAGTTTTGATAATTCATACCCTCTCGCTCTCAAAACAAATGCACATCTCACTTATGGAGAAATCAAAATATTTTAAGTTTAATCAAATATATACTAAAAAGAGTAAAATACACCGTTAGTCTATCAACTTGCGCGTACTTGTCACTTTGGTCCATTAACTTTGAAAGTGCATTTTTTTAAAAAACACTAGTAGAGAACAGACTTTTTTGTCTCGACCCCATATTCTGGGTTACTCCCATCATTTTATAAACCCAGGAGTAAAGGTACAATTAATCCCGGTTGGAAGTTCCACCCGGGACTAAAGGTTCCAGCCCAGATGCTATGGCACCAAGTAGCAATTTTTAGTCCTGGTTGGGCACTCTAATCGGGACTAAAGGTGAACTTTTACTCCCGGTTGAGCACTCTAACCGGGACTAAACGTTTACTCCCGGTTTGAGGCTTCACCCGGGACTAAAGGTCAAAACCTTTAATCCCGGGTGGTGTTACCAGCCGGGAGTAAAGGGTTTTAGTCCTAGGTTGTGTTACCAACCCGGACTAAAAGTTCCCTCTCTATATATATCAGCCCCCGGGCTTCCTTCTTTCTCCTCCACCACTTCTCATTCTCATTGATTTCCACTCCACTTTCACCCAATCCCTCCCATGGTACTGGCTGCATGCCACAGCACCTCTCCGTTCATTCTTCGTGTAACCTTGAATCTCATGTGTTTTTTATTCTTTTAACATTCTGTTCTTTTCCCTTTGTTTCCTGTTTCTTGCAACCTTCTTAATCTCGTGTGTGTTTTTTCAGGAACATGGGACACATGTTTGTCCATGGAACGTGGATCCCCGCTGGAGGGCAATGGCATGCAAGAAATTAGCTAATTAATATTATGAGTTGCATACAGACTTTATTGTTGTTATGGATTTGTTTCAATCCATCGTGTAATTGTAATAATCAAGTGATTTTGTGTAAACGGTAATAATTCGGAAAAAATGAGCAAATGTATGTATATACATGTTGTATTTTTAGTTTCACACTGTTATTTCTGTGTATACTTGCTCGAACCAAAACTTTACTATACGCGCGTGTATATTATTTGCCGTGTAAAATTCGTACTCAAAAACCTAATTTGAAACCAAAATAAATCATGAATTGAAATGAATCCAGAAAAAGAAAAAAAAAGGACCTTTTAGTCAGGGCACATCCGTGTCAAATCCTTTTCTCCCGGTTGGTATTACCACCCGGGACTAAAGCTCTATTTTTACTCTCGGTTCCTAAATATTTAATCTCCAAGGCGTACTCCCGGTTTCAAGACCGGAAGTAAAGGGGGTTTGGAACCGGAGTAGGGCGTAGCTCCGGCGACGACGGCGAGAGCAAAGGCAATAAATACGGATCTCGATCATCTGACACAGCGGTGCTCAAAACAAGATAGTAAGCTAGAGCTGCTGCTGCCCCGGATGGGAGCTGGTCAGGGCCTTGTTTAGATGCAAAAAAAAACTTTGAAGTTTTGGAAATTTTGTTACTGTAGCATTTTCGTTTGTATTTGACAAATATTGTTCAATCATGGACTAACTAGGCTCAAAAGATTCGTCTCGTGATTACAATCAAACTGTGTAATTAGTTATTTATTTTATCTATATTTACTGCTTCATGCATACGTCCGAACATTCGATGTGACGAGAAATCTTGGTAGTGTACGCAAAATTTTTTTACATCTAAACAAGGCCCAGATCGATCCATCGGCAAACGTTAGTACCTGCACCAGGCGTTGCCATCTGCCATGCGATCGATGCAAGGAGAGCGCGAGAGAGACACGGAGGCATGGAATTGAAAGGGGTGGAAACATGGGCATGGAAGTCGTGGTTTTCATGGTGGGTGAGAAGATCAATGCGTTCCACACAGCAAGACAACGGACCGGACGAGACCAGTTTCATCAGTTTTCAATAAATTTGGTATCCATATCAACGAGCTGTAACCTTCAGTTCTACTGTACTGTATGTCCGTATCAACGAGCAACCTATAGTACTGCCTCCCTTCTCAGTCAAAAACGAATCTAATTCTAGGCCTACTCAAAGTCAAATTATTTTAAATTCAACTAAGTTTACAGAAAATACTACAACTCTATAGCTGTATATTATAGAAATATATTCATTGGCGATCTATCTAAAAACGTGCCGTTCGTCTCGTCGCTTTAGCTGCTTAGCGTAGCTGTTGCTTCTCGTCGCAAAATTAGTTTCCGTTTAGTACAATTTTCTAGCGCCACCTTCGAGCTGGTGCAGTTTCAGTTTAGTACAATTTTCTAGCGCCACCTTCGAGCTGGTGCAGTTTGTTTGTGTTCCCTCCTTTGAACTCGCCATTACGCAACAAGGATCGTGTTTGTACTCCCACTTCTTATTAATGCAATACGTGCTAAGCACGCTTTCAAAAAAAAAAAAAAATTCTGGGCATGCTCGTCATAATCAAATTATTTAAAATTTCACTAAGTTCATAAATAGTGTCAACATGAATGACTCCAGATATACACTATAAAAAAATATTTCAAGACGATCCATCCTAATTAAGATTTTATTTTTCAAATGATACCGTTCTAGGTCCTGTCAAAGTCAAATTGTTTTAAATCTGATTGAGTTTGTAGAAAATATTGTCAACACTAATGACCAATAGGTATATACCACAAAAATATACTTCATGAGAAACTAATAGTACTTAATTAGCATGATAAACATTGGTATCTTTTCATAGAATTTAGTTAAATTTCAAATCATTTGATTTAACACTTAGAATAATTGCATGCTTTATGAGGGACATGGAGTATACTAGGAACAGTCAAATCAACAATACTGGGAATAAATGATAATAATATTGAGACGAAATCAGTGATTTCACTTTCCCAGCGGTCAATTAACAACAGTAAGTAGATGTAGTAGAAGTCAAAAACAGTACAGAAACAAAACATACATACACCTCACAGCATCAGTTAAATAAGTTACTCCTCCTTTTGGCTTATTATTATTTCATATACATATATGCACTAGGGTTAATTCCAGCACTGGAAGACATATTACTTGCTTTTCAGGTGGAAAGGATTCGAGCTTTCCACAGAGCATCATCGGAAGAACAGTAACGAGCTATCAACTTGAGTCCACACCTTGACAGCATTGAGGCCATTCAAAGATGCTGGGGAGGAGCTTCCGCGCCTCTCCTACTTCTTTACACCATTGAGGGGGGATGGATGATCTTGGCCGGTACAAGTACATATATAACACATTCGGACACAACGAAGAAAACCTCCTTCAGTCAGGGCTGTAGCCTCCTCTCCACCAGGCACTCTATAGTCACGCTGGTGCAAGCGTGTTGCTGCGCAGGCCAGCGCTGGCGCCACCACCTCGCAGGGAAAGAGTGGGACCTCGGTGTGTGCTCGCCTTGCTCACAAGGCTGGAGTCAAGGAACACTACTATGACTGTTATGTCGTCGTGGAAGTGACGGCGAACACCGCGATCGATCTTCTTGAGATCTGAGTACCTCATCTCTCTTTTCTTGGCTGCCTCTTGCAGTGCCGCTCTTATCAGCCTCCTAGCGCATCCCTGCAAAGACCAAACAGAGATGTGAAGCATTAGACGCTGCAGTTAGCAGAGCAGCAGTACATATGTATTCAACTAAATGCAGGCCAAATAGCTGTACAAATGTCATTTGATTTCGACCAGAGGGATTACAGAAGAAATTACTGAAAAAAAAACTTCTTCTGCGTTAAAGTGTTCAGTTAGGAGTTCAGAAAACCACATTGTTTGGAGGGACTTCTAACATCTAAGCATATAAAAGCATGCTCCTTTGGCCAAACAAGGTAAAAAAAATGCCATGATGCTACGCTCCTGGGAGCTACAGGTCCAGCTCTATGTCAATCTGACAATCACAATTCTACAGCAGTGGTTATGTTCTCTATCTTGCCTGAACTGCATTATTATTTGCCAAACATTTGACCCTTCTGTTTTGTTTACACATATTTTGAAACAAACATGATGGTACACATGCACAGTGCCCAAGGGCTATTATATTTCAGTTACTATGAAATCAATGATATTTGCAAAAGATATTCTCTTTTTCTAAGGATGCAACTTTTTCTGTAGCAACAATCAGATATACAGTAGGGAAATTCATCCTATTACCTTAATCACATAGTCCATGCTCCATCAACAGAAGCTATAGTACTGAGTATTCAAAGTAATATAATATGAAATACAACAGGGGGAAAACAACTTACATTGCGGGGGTTACTGTGAACAATATCAACAGCCTCTTGGTTGGTCAAGTGCTCCCAAAGTCCATCAGATGCAAATATGAGAAACTGGTCGTGTGGTTGTAGTGGTTGCACACTGATCGATGGTTCTGAACTTAGTATTGGCTTGTTAAAAGGTTCACGGAGGCGGAATTTTGCATATAGGGGCTCCCTGTTGAACTCTTGCTTTTTGAGATAAGCATCACCAATTGATCTACAAACCTGCAATGTGCGGTAGAGAAAACTCAATATATACAAGTGAAAACTTAGGAAGTATTGCCAAATTTGCTAGTTGCCACTCATAGAACAAAAAATAAAGCACAAATTTAACATCTTAGCATATCAAGCCAGTTGGGTATGTTAGATACAAGGGGATCAAATTAAAGTCCTTCAGAATGCAGATTAACAGGCAATTAAACCATTAACAGATTGGGTATAATAACTACCTATGCAAACAAGCCTGAAGTTGAAGGGTAAGAGGGGCTCGTGTATTTTCAGTAACAGAAAGTTAAGATGATTGATGAATAAACATAAATGAACATGATATTTGCCAAATAACACTCTAGCAGTAATAGTAAACTAATGAGCAAGAGCTTAATGCCATTATATGCTTCAGGCACTAACAGTTGATAAGGAAGAAATAAAACCCCACACACATTCCAAATCTAAAGCTCCCTGCATAAGAGAAATATGAATGGTACCACAATCAATCATAACACAAAGTGAGTAAGAATATTTCTGTTGTACTTCAAACAGCACCTACGAACCACTTTTTTTCCATCCAAAGACCTACACGACTGGTGTCATTTAGTATCAGCATTAACAGATAATTCAAGACGACCAAACATCAGGCTTGGAGCAGCTCCAGACCCAAGATGGCAAGATTCATGCAAGATTTAGAATTTGTAGAACGAAATAAAGTGGCTTAAACATATGTGTTCAATCTAAAATAATAACAAAATTGCTTGACTAAATAGTAAATACTATCAACATGTCCACAACTCCAGTTCCAAGACTTTCTGGAGGTAGCGATATCAGCTCCAAAAAAAATTTGGAGCTGGGGCTGTCCAAACAAGGCTACCGGATGATAATTCTAATAAAATCCGAACCCAACAAATTGGTTCTCAGATACAGAATACACACCTGAATTAATCCTTTTACACGCCAAACATTGTGCTTGAGAACAACAATGTGCCTATCTTCTGGGTGCATTGACTGCAGTTCTTTTCTCACCGACTCAATACTTACATTATGCTCTGCTGACAGTTGGACAGCCAAAACTTCTCCAGTGGCCTTAACATGTCTTCCTAAAACAACACGGGAATCCCCAACATTGGCAACATAAAGCATGCCACCACAAATTACACCGACCAGGCAGCATGAGCCGACAGCTGCTATCTGAGGCTTTACAGGCCATTGTTTGGTAACAATAGAGAAGAATCCATCTTCTGTAGCTTCATACGCCTTCTTCAGTACATCAGCAGACATTGTATTCTGCTCAGATGCAAACCCTGAATACAAGCCATTAAAGAATGAATTGATCACTGGATCGCTCCTTTATGTGCAAAACTGCAAACTGAAAGCCAAATGCTGATGTAGTACTAAGAAATGGGAATAATGCTGATGCACAGTATTAAAGGTTAGCAAGTTACTTTTCAGATTCTGGAACAGATGTTCATTGATATAGCAGGCCGTCTCTGGCCCGCCATGTCCATCGTAAACGCCAACGAAAGTGCCATATGGTCCAGAATCTAGAAAACTCAGTGGGCCTGACTCGATCTGACACTGGTCCTCAAGCAAGTTATTGGCCTGAACAACGGCCATGGAGAACTCCCCATTGACATGCTGCCCAGCATCCTTGTACCATAGAAGTCCATCCTGCCTACCGGTAACATCTGAGCCTGTTCGGGCATGCCGGTTTGATGACGGTCGCCAGCACGCCCGCAACAAGTTCATCAATGTCACTAGCATCCCTCATCAGTCATCTCTTGCACATACGCCTTCGAGCACGCTTCATCTGTAGTCCAAGAAAACCGCAGCTGGATTTGTCAGCTCGCCAATAGTTTTCTTCCCTGTGTCCTGTAACAAAAAACAACTAGAAATGAGCCAAACACAGCTTTGGCTTATGAATGTTACTGAGAACTGAGAAGTCCATTGACTTTCGATCTGAAAGCAATATTCAATGATCAGTGGATAACGTTATTTCTTTTTATTTCATATCAGTTAGCAAATAACACTACAGGTATTATATCAATGTTGCCATAACTGTTCTCTAAACCCCTTAGACCCCAGGAATCTCCTTCTTAATAGCAGTAGAATAGAAGTGCAAATAATCATGACAAGTCTTTCCAACAATTGTTCAAAGCTAACACTGGATTTAAAAATACAGAGAATCCAATGGCAAATGCAGAATTCTGCAGGACTCCTTCCACCAGATAAGCAGAAGAAAATATATCTAGTCTAGGAATGTAAATGACAATCAAAGCCAATCCCCCAGGAACTTTTACTACGCAAAGCCTCCTCCCCTCGCCAGGTAAATTGTTAAGCTCTCGCTGGGTCCTTGTCCTTATTCCTTATCGACGCGGATGAACCGCACCGTCAAAGAGGACTCGAAAGATAAAATTGGACACCGCAATTCACACATTAGTTTCTCCGACGAAAAGCCTCCACCCTTCCTCCTCTAAAGGTCACGCGCTTCCCGCACATGACAGGCACCCCATCAATTGGAGAAACAAGACATGATTTTTCTTAGCCCACGAACGACAAACTACAAAATTGGAACGAAACCACGGCACGCAAGCACGAGAAAACAATAGCACAAACCCGCTGGTTCGGAAATCGGATCAAGAGGGTGGGTGCCTGTCACCGATCCTGGGGGCCGGGGCACGCGGCTCCAACCTCCAAGAAGGGGGGCAGCGGGAGGAAGAAGGGGGAAAATCACCTTTGCGTGAGCGGGGCGCCCAATTGGCTGGCTCGGATTGGGATTCAGCGAGTAGGGGCGATCAGGTCGCTCGATTTGGGCGTCGCCACGCTGCTCCTCCTCGTCTCCTCTCTGTCTCCCTCTCCTTCTGGGTCTGGACGAACGGGGAGAGAGAAAACTGCAGCAGAGGAAAAGGGGAAAAGGAACCGGAGCAGCTGCCAAACGGGTCGGGTGGCGCGCTCCCGCCCGATCCGATCCGACCCACACGAGGCCACGCGGTGAAGGGAGCAGGAGCACGGGAGGGGAAACTTGGGTGGTTGCACGAGCGTGACCGGCCGGAGTCGGGGACGACGGGTGGCGAGGGTGAGCTGAACCGCAGCCGGCGGCGGCGGCGGCGAGGGGGTCACCGTCCGGCGGACGGCGTTGGGATCCGCGGCCGCGAGTGGCGCGAAGCCAAGGCGTGGTGTGGGCCGTTGCAACAGACACGCTAGATGATGATGACGTGTGGTGTGGATGGACAAGTAAAAAAAAAAAAAGCAGAGGAATTTGAGAGCAACACCTCTGTGAACTGTCCTAATTGCAGATCGGTCCCTGTCAAAACCTCCCTGCTGAAAAATATCATCATCAGGCCTGACCAAATTCACTGTCGTTTCGTTCGTTTGTCAGTTCGTTCAGATTATAAAATAAAATTCGTCAGAATCGATCGATGTCGAATTCGCCTCACGAAACCGCCAGAAGATTCTTCCCCAGTCTCGGTTTTATCTCCGATGACACTGAAATTAAAAGAGAGAGAGAGAGAGAGAGCGCAAGCAAAGAAATCGTTATGTGAATTATAACCATCTGATCTGTCAATGCGTTCACATGTGGATACAGTTAGTTGGTCACACTTGGGAGATGACTGATGGCTCTGCCTGCCCTGGCATCGGCAGCAGCTTCACCTACCTGTCCAAGCCACCAAGGTCGTCATCGGCATCTGCTGCCGGCTCCGTCGAAAAGCCACGAGCTTGGCAAAGATCACGGTCACGTTTTTGACCAAATTTGTTGGCTGCAACTGATCAGCAGGTCATAGACTCTTGTAACCATATCTGACTGAATATTCATTTGTGCGGTTCCTAACTGGACAAAATTCTGAATCTTTGCTTCTGAACTCTGAAAATTCAGCGGCTCCTATAAGACGACGACGACCCGGTATCCCGACAGTCCAACAGTGTGGTACTGGTACCACTAGTTGTTTTCATCTCTTTTACCCCCTCCGTTTCAAATTCATCTTTTTGACATTGTACATGTTGCATATTTTTCTAGAAATGTGATCATGCTAAATATGGTTGCAGCTGATCAGGCCACTGACTCTTCGAACCATATCTTACTGAATATTCATTGGTGCAGTTCCTAACTGGACAGAACTCTGAATATTTGCATCTGAACTCTGAAAATTCAGCAGCTCATATGAGACGACGTCGTCCGGAATGCCAACAGTGTGGTACCAGTGGTATTAATCTCTTTTAATTATAGGTTATTTTAGATTTTTCTTAAGTCAAATTTATGTAATTTTAAAAAAGTTTTTTTAAAAAACATATTAACACCATATAAAAAACGCACTGTCAAAATATAGTTTGATGTTGTACAGATTTGCAATATTTTTCTATAAATTTGATCAAGCTAAAGATGTTTGACTTAGAAAAGATAAAACAACAGAAAATTTGAAACGGATGGAGTATTTATCTCTGCCAAACGCAACATTAAGCATGCCGAGCTGTTAACGTCCATCTTTTTGGGCTGCTTCTATATTGATGAGATAACAACAAAATGATGAAAAATGTGGTGCAAGAGCTGAAGAGCCTGCACCAGCAAACACCCAACCGGCCGGCACCTTTTGTATGTATCCACTGTACATATAGTGCACCAGTCCTTACTTCACTGCATGGCTTTCATTCGGACGTTCACACTGACCATGACTAGATCATGTCAAGGAAGATGATCAGCACTGACCGATTTATTAGAGAGACAGGGTTAGTACGTTCAAGAATAGGCTTAATAGCGCGCCTAGTTTACTTTCAACAATTGAACTGCCCGGTGTATGGCATGTGCCAACGAAATTTGTTGACTGGTCTACATGTGGTTGTTCATGAATGTTTAACTAGGATGAGCAATTTGCTAATGATTCTATCTCTCCGGTTAAACAATGTTGTGTACTCTATACATCATTTGGTTGCCTACATTATCCTGATTCTAGGCTTGTGCGATGCAATTTATTTGCATCTAGTTGCCCTAGAGGCTATCATATAAACCTGAACAATACAACGTTACAAATTTCAATGTAGATTTGTAGCAGCCGATAGGGTATTTGAAAATGAGGAATATCCTTACCTCTCTGCCAATGGTACCGACAGAGAGAAGGCAACTTGATGATCTGAATTCAATTGAGCATCCATGTGATGTGTCCATGAGATGAAATTACTACCATCAAGGGGATTGAGGATTCTAGAGCAGTGAGGGAAGTCTATAATTTTGTAACTAACGACGACCAATCAATGCTAATAGATCGAGCAGCCTTGGTCGTCCTCTGCATTGCATTGCAGAACAATGTGGATCATTCAGAATCTCTATGTCATATGATAAGACGGCATCTAACACCTTGCTTGAGGTGGCAGATCACCTATGCCCCCTCCACCACTTGCGCTCTCGATCGCCTCTTCCATCTCCTTCGTGCAGCGTGCTCCAACTCAATTCTTCGTTGCATCGAAGTCATCGCCCGGTTTTTCATAGAAACGCTCGCCGCCGCTCGGTCTATAGCAACGTAATCTCTCCGTAAAAACCTGTGCAAACTAGATTAAAATAGTCATCTAAATTCATAAAAAAAATCACACACATAGATGATATGATGATACACAATCTTACAAAATATTTTGTCCAAACTCGACTTCGTTTGTGAGATATAAAAATAACAAATTTCAAGCCAGAAAGCTGTCCAAATAATTTGTTAAAAATTTGTTATTTTTATATCTCACAAACGAAGTCGAATTTGGACAAGATATTTTGCAACGTTGTATATCATCATATCATCTACATGTGTGATTTTTTTGATGAATTTAGCATACTTTTTTGCCGTGGTTTGTATGGGTTTTCATGAAAAGTTAGTTTGCACAGAATATGTTCCCCGTGGTCTATAGCGGCTAGAGCGCACATTGCGTTGCATGCTTGTTGGATCCAAGGCTATAGATGAGAACCGCATATACACTAGCATGGACATTCGATCAAGCCTAGGCCCGATCGGTGGTGGAGGAACCGAAGGACGGAAGAAGTAGACACCATCTTTTTTTTTTTAGATAAAGAGAAGTAGACACCATTTGGGGCCAGTTGGAAATGCGATAGCCAAATTGACTAAATATTTTATCTCATTTTTAGAAATACAATGCCTGGAGACATTGCTTAGCTTTAGCTGAGGTAACTTTTTACAGTCTTCTGAGTTTTATATTGAGACGTGGAGAGAGAAGGTGGACCGAGGCTTATCCAACTGAGTAATCCAGCCGGCGCCACCGCAACCTGCTGCATGTTGCCATGTCTAGATCTAGATTGCCTTTTGTCTTCTCTCCTTACTTCTTTCTTGAAGGCTCTCTGCTTGTGGATGGACCTGAAGTTGAGATACATCAAACACAGTATATATCTTTCCAGTGTGAATTTCTAGGACAACCATATTATACTCTAGTTGATGCAAACACATTTATGAGAATCTAGAGTAGAATCCACAGGTAAAAGCAAATACATATTTTCTTTATTCCAAAGAAGCATATCATCTTACTTGAGAATGAACTCCCTTGGGGGTTTTGATGCTATTGATCCAACTAACAATTTTCCAAACAAACTGTTAAAGATAAATTCTTGAAATAGTTTTGCTTGTTCCATCTAAGAGAGAAATAAAAGAAATATTTTAAGTAAGAAAAAAAATATTTAAAACAAAATAGGTGAATAATGTACTTGAACAAACTTGCGAATTATTTAGCTTAAAAGGTTCACAAGGAGAAATTGATGCTTTTACCGTCTTGTCAGGAAAATATAGATAAATATCTGTAGCATCTTCTTTTGCAATAATTACATCAATTAGAAGGACAAATTCAAAGTATTTTTGGCCAACTTGATCACAAACGACATTCAACTTATAGCCTTGAAGCTTAGTAACACTTTTATCTGAACCCCAAGAGTCAGACATAGAAAGAACTTTAATTGTATCATGTAACTCTTTACGTTTAACTGTACCTTTGAGAATGAAATAAGACATCGTCATTAGACATATTAATTCTTTTATGATTTAGTAAATACTACAAATCAGATTCATTGTGTATAAATACTACAAAGGGTAACTCCACTCATTCCAAATTATGTTATTTTAGTTTTGTTGAAGTTTTTAGAAAAATATATTGACATCTACATACCAAATGAATGTACTATAAATACA
>DXKC01009850.1:0-28578 GCA_031170775.1 Cymbopogon citratus
GAGCTGGTGGGGCGGGCGCCCAAGGGCTTGGGCGGGTGCCCGGCCACTGTGCCAGATCCACTTCTCGTTGGGTCGAGTGCCTTCTTGAACCTTCCAGATTACGAAAAAGTTGTTGTTCACCTTTTATCTTTATGTAAACCTGACATGTGGGCCTTTCTTGGTTGTTTTCAGCTGACACCCTGCAGAAACTGATATTCACCAAAACTCATGGAATTCTGTCAGTCATACCCCTATTTCTACTAGGTGTTTGCATATGAGTCTATTTTCATGTTAAATTAACGATTAAAATTATAAGTTATCTTCCGTCAACAAACTCCCCCACACTTATCTTTTACTCATCCTCAAGGAAAAGGATGGATTACTTTAAGCATAACCTTAAACCAAGACATCAACATTAGATTATTCCTAGTCATACCTGTACTGCGGGATTCAACGTGTCTACCACAACACTTTGAGCCTTTTCCTTTCAGCCTTGTCACTTGGAGTTTTATAATATTTTTGCAAGGAAAAACTTAGCTTACCCTTCTCCATCATGTAGCACACTCAAATCACTCATTATATATAGTATTTGTGGAACTCACCGAAGCATGTATGGTATATGCCTTATGCTGTATCCTATTCTTGTAGAAGCATATATGGAGCTAAAGGTATTTCAAGGAATAGCATACTTGTATATATTGTGCATGTGTGTGGAATATTTGGTGGCTAAGAAAATGAATATGCTCCCTTTATTGAACTTCTTCTATTGAATACCACTTGGAGATCATGTGCCATCATACTCTCTTTTCTCTTTCTCTTCTCTTTTTTTAGAACACTTGGACTTCTTTCTTTTTCAATGCTTTATTTTGCATGGCTCCATGTCTCATTCTAAAACACAATAACTCTGAAGATAACTAACAAACTTTAAAACTATTGATAGCAAACTAGGAGCATTTAGAAATCCTACTATCTATGCGCATCTTCTCCTAGTGTAGGAGATAGATGAAAGGCAGAAAGCATGTTGTTGCACACCCCCTGTGTAGGAGCAGCATATATATGTGGATGTATGTGTACTTTGGTCTTAAGAGCATGACACCCTCTCGACAAGGGTCTAGCATGGCTTGACTACCCTCAACACAAATAAGAGCTTATATGCTAGTCTTAAATTTGTCGACGAGGCTCTATAGGCATTTATTACCACAGAGAAGTGTAGCTAATACTTTAAAATTTTAGAAAAGAAATTCTCCAAATGACTAGTCATCAGAAATCAGGTTCTCATGATTCATACTATCTCACTTTCCACAACAACCTAAGTGATATGGGGTCCCTATAATTAAGGTTCCCAACAGTAATAGAAATTCCTAGGAATTATCATAGTGTGAGTCTATCTTGGGATCATGATTAAAATAATCTACCTTCTCAATATTTATATTGAATGATTTAATTTAAGGTATTTTTATCCGAATCGAAACAGTGTAATCTAGGTAATGTTTTGTAACATACGGGGATCATACCTGACCGTGGTTGAAGGAGGACCCAGATGGGCTCACCCCTTGGGCAGGCACCCAAGCGTGGTGGGCGGCCGCCCCTGCCTAGTGGCCCTTCAGGGTCCACTTCGCCGAGCGCGGTCCTCGTGTTGTATCTTTTCAAATATTTTTACTGTTCCATGAAGATTCGTTCGTTTCGGTCGTCAGGTGTCTCCCCCATACTTGTTTTCTGTTATCCTTCATTCACAACATGGTGGAGACAAAAGAGGCAAAACATATCTGATAATAATAATTTTATTTCATCTTCATGTAAGGCAATGCTTACAAGAATTTAAACCTAAGCAAGCTTTTAAGCTAGCAATCTTTAACTAATCAAACTAACTCCATCCTGCTGCCCTATCCAATGCTACGATAACTTGCCACTAATCTAAATGAGGCTCTCTAAGGCCTTCACCTTCTTATCTAATGCGGCGATGGTCTGTTCTAACTCACGCATCCTCTTGTTAGAATGAGAGATGCATCTACTCTGAATGCATTGACAGGCTTCTAGCGAGGCAATGATGGCGTGATGCTCCTCCAACGTCTTCTCCAGATCTGCAATAGTATTGCGGCGTTTGTGTGGCATCTCAAAGGCGGCCATGGCGTGCTTGGGGGCTTCCTTAGGAGGGATGAACTTCACCTTACTCAGGTGAGCATGGACTCCCTCAAAGTAGGCACGCTCTCCGGTGCTATACTTGGCGTAGACGATCCCTCCGCTCTTGTTAGTCTTCACTCCCATAAGCACCTCGTTGTGCTTAGGGGTCTGGAGCTTGGTCCTTGTGGGCAGCGCGATGACAGGGCCCTTCGGCGGTGGTCCTCCCAAAAGAAGAGGTTGGGCAGGTGCAGCAAGTCTAGGCTGGGCGAAGTAGGAGCTTTTGTAGGTCTGCGGCTTGGGAGGAATGGCTGCGAGAGGAGTAGGCTCATTGACAGGGACGATGGGGCTCTTTTCTTGGAATGGTATTGAGGTCAATCCCGAAGGGGATCATCCTCCTATCTAAGTTTTCAGGCTCTGGCTTAACCATGGCTGTGTGGAGAAGTGTAGAGAGCTTCTAAGCAGGAAGGGAGGAGAGCTTTGATTGAATGAGAATGGCTAGAGGCATGGGTTGTTTATATAGGGGTGGAAAAAGCATAGAATGGCATCTTTGGGGTATAACTTGACGAAAAATTATAGAATAATCCAAGCATAAACTTTTTTGGATAAGGGCGGTGGAAGGTGTGCGAGGGACAAAGGCGGCGGCGAACCGCCTCAGGCCTCGAGCAGGCGCCCAAGGGTTTAGGCCGGCGCCCGGCCGTCGAGCCCGTTCCGCCTCAACTTTTTTCCAAAATTATTTATATATTTTTCTTATTTGGAAAAGTTATTTTCCCCTAAAAATTTGAAAGTAAAAGTTGGGCCCTAATACCCTTAATTTAGAAAGAAAGTAAGCACGTCTACTTCCTCTAATTCATTATTGGGCTCTAAGAATATTTTAAGGCGTTGACCATTTACCTTGAATAACATAGCTTCTTTGTTGCGCAGTGTGATGGCTCCATGCGATGATGAGCTCACCACATCGAATGGTCCTTCCCATTTGCTTTGAAGTTTTCCATGCTCGAAGAGCTTCACCCTAGAATTAAAAAGTAATACCTTATCTCCTAGGGCAAACTCCTTCTTTTTGATTCTCTTGTCATGCCATCTTTCACTCTCTCTTTATAAATCTTGGCATTATGATATGCTTTTTCTCTCCACTCTTCTAGCTCGGAGAGTTGCATCTTCCTTTTATCTCCTGCTGCTTGAAGGTCCATGTTCCATCTCTTGATATCCCAGTGAGCTTTGAATTCAAGCTCCACTGGTAAGTGACAAGTCTTCCCGTACACCAATTGATATGGTGACATCCCTATGGGAGTCTTGTATGCTGTTTGATATGCCCAGAGTGCATCGTGAAGCTTGTCTTTCCATGTAGTCCCCATCTCATCCACTGTCTTCTATAGAATATTCTTGATTTGCTTATTGGATGTCTTTGCTTGGCCACTTGTCTGAGGATGATAAGGAGTAGCGACGTTGTGACGTATCCCATGCTTCAACAAGTAGTGTTCAAAAATGCTTGTCGATGAAATGTGATCCCCTGTCACTTATCACTATCTTTGGAACTCCGAATCTCAGAAATATTATTTCTTCAAACATTCTCCTTGAATGCACGCTATTAGCTTTTCTACATGGCAAGGCTTCGACCCATTTGAAGACATAATCCACTACCACCAGAATATACTCATGTTTCTTTGGAGGGAATGGTCCCATGTAGTCAATCCCCCAGACATCAAAGAGTTCAACTTGGAGATTGTCGCTGAGTGGCATGGCATCCCTTTTATTGATATTGCCATGTCTTTGACACAGGCCACACCTCCTGATGAATTCTTTTGTATCTTCATATATTGTTGGCCAGAAGAATCCACACTGCCAGATCTTCGCATGTGTGCGGAATGCCCCATAGTGTCCTCCATATGGAGATGCATGACACCTCTCAATAATTTGTATTCCTTCTTCAACTGGGACACATCTTCTGAGTAAGCCGTCAGAGCATACTCAGAAGAGATATGGTTCATCCCAAATGTGACAATGACTTTCTTAGATGAGTTTCCTTCTGTCGCCTCCTGGTGGTACATATCCTGCAACCATAAAATTAACAATGTCTGCATACCAGGGGTCATATTTGCTGATTCCATAGAGCATGTCATCCCAGAGTGAGTCGTCGATGGGTAGTTCCTATGGATTCTCAAACTGCATTCTAGACAAGTGATCGGCAACAGAATTTTCTACTCCCTTTTTATCTTTTATTTCTAAGTCAAATTCTTGGAATAGTAAAATCCATCTTATCAATCAGGGTTTAGCATTGAGCAAGTATTTTAAAGCAGCATGATCAGAATAAACAATTACTTTTGCTCCCACTAAGTAAGATCTAAATTTATCAATAGCAAAAACAACAGCAAGGAGCTCTTTTTTAGTCGTGGCATAATTAAGTTGAGGTCCTGTTAGTGTTTTGCTAGCATAAGCTATTGCATGATGCTTTTTATCTTTAGTTTGTCCCAACACTACCCCACAGCATAATCACTTGGATCACATATTATTTCAAAAGGTAATGTCTAATCAGGGGTTGAATAATTGGTGCAGAGATGAGTGCTTTCTTAAGAATTTTAAAAGCTCGTAAGCACACATCATCAAACTCAAAAGGAACATCCTTGGCTAGCAGTCTAGTAAGAGGTCTAGCAATGAATGAAAAATCTTTTATAAACCTTCTATAAAATCCAGCATGACCAAGAAAACTTCTAATTCCTTTCACATTAATAGGCATAGGTAGTTGTTCAATTACTTCTATTTTAGCTCTGCCTACCTCAATGCCTCTTTCTGACACTAAGTGTCCTAGCACTATTCCTTCTCTAACCATGAAATGGTATTTTTCCCAATTAAGGACTAAGTGCTTTTCTTCACACCTTCGCAAAACTTTATCTAAGTTTTCTAGACAATCATCAAAAGTTTTCCATAAACAAAAAAATCATCCATTAAAACTTCCATTATCTTTTCAATCATATCAGAGAATATAGACATCATACATCTTTGAAAAGACACTGGTGCATTACATAGCCCAAAAGACATCCTATGATAGGCGTAAGTTCCATAGGGACATATAAAGGTCGTTTTGCTTTGGTCATCTGGATGGATTGGGATTTGGTGATACCCCAGATATCCATCTAGGAAACAGAAGAAGAAATGGTTGGCTAATCGCTCTAGCATCTCATCAATGAAAGGCAATGGAAAGTGATCTTTCTTAGTTACCTTATTTAGCTTTCTATAGTTTATGCACATCCGCCATCCCGTGATGGTGCGTTGAGGAATCAACTCATCTTTCTTGTTTTGAACAAAAGTCATGCCTCCCTTTTTAGGCACAACTTGGACAGGGCTTACCCACTCACTGTGAGGCATAGCATATATAATGCCTGCGTGCAACAATTTTAATACTTCTTTCTTAACAACCTCTCTTATTGCATTGTTGAGTCTACGCTGGGGTTCTCTAGATGGTGAAACATTAGGATCTGTGGGAATGCGATGAGTTCAAAGAACAGGACTAATTCCTTTCAAGTCCTGGAGTGAGTAGCCAAAAGCTGACCAATGCTGTTCTAAGACAGCCATTATGCGAAGAGTCTATTCCTGAGTGAGGTTATCACTTATGATGACAGGAGACTCTGGATCATCACCTAAGAAAGCATATCTAAGATCAGATGGTAAAGGTTTAAGCTCAATTAGAGGTCTAGGTGGTATTGTGAACTCATCTAAAGGTTCATTCTTAGAAGGATTGGCTTCTTCTTCAGTGAAGAATCTAGCTTCATCTTCTAATTCTGGTTCGGCTAAAAAGTCTAAAGAGGCCGCATGAAATTTCTCCAATGGATCATATTGTGGACAGGGTCCGGTCCTAGAGTTCAAAGCGTGTGAAAGGGACAGCAGGAACTGAAGTTTCTTGCCTAAGCAAATGTTCAACTTCCCTGTTTGCCCTTCATAGAGAAGTCTTCTAAATGGCTATCCTATCAATAGGTGGAAGTCCCTGGTGTCAAAGATATAAAAGCTTAAATGCATAGGGTTTCCTTCTATCTGAATTGGTAGGATATGTAAGATTCCTAAACTAGGAATGATATGTCCTAAGCGACTTCTCATGAATTTCTCTATTGGGTTTAATATCATGTCCTTAAATAAATATTGTGCTAATGTCAGGGACATGATATTTATTCCCACAACTGGATCATAGAGAGCATCTATTTGATATGTATTGAGTGAGCAACAAATTGGAAGAGAAAATGAATTCAAACGGATTATTTCAGAGGAAAGCTCTGATTCTTCCAACCATTCATTACTCATCATAGATACTAGTTCTTCTGAGGTTCTGCCAAAGGGAATATCCTCAGGGTCTATAGAAGATTCTCTAGGTTTCCTCACAAAGTAATCGTTCATAATGTTTCCAAAATCGAAAAAGAGGTCAGGTTCTATATCTAGCATAAAATCTAGAAGTGGAACTTCTTTTTCTTGCTCAAGACACGAGCTAGCAAAAGTGGTTGGGTTGTCTGGCGAAGAGTTGGCTTCAGCTACTTGAGATTCAGGTTCTACTTCTAGAAGATAGTCTAATTCAGTGGATAGGATTTGATCTAGGATTTGTCTTGCTTTCTCAGAAGAGACATGCAAGAAAGATCCTCCAGAAGTTGTGTCGAGCAATTTTTTATTATCTCTACGTAGACCTTTATAGAAATGTTGTAAGAGAATAGGGTCTGGTAGACTAAGGTCCGGGCCTGATGCTAAGAGTGTGGTGAATTGATTCTAGGATAAGGCCAAAGATTCTTGAGGTTCTTGCTTAATAGTGAGAACCTAGACCCTAAGATCAACGACTTGGGAGATGGGATAAAAATCTAGGCAAAAGTTGGAATGTAAAGATCCCCAATCTCCTTGTTGCTTACCTACAACTCTACCATACCATTGTCTAGCTTTTCCCTTTAACAAGAAAGGAAATAGCATCCAACAGAGAGTTTCATCGGACATGCCTTCAATGCGAAGATAGTCACATGTTTGCTCAAAGTCTCTAATATGTAGATAAGGGTTCTCGTCTCCTTCTCCTGAAAAGGACAGGCTTTGGACCATTGCAATCAACCGCGGACTCAGCCTATAGCTAGGTGTTTGGATGGGTTTTGATGACTCATGTGGCACTAGGCTGGTCTCTATGGCTGCAGAGATTTGAATGATAGGAATGGAATTTAAATTATCCATAAGGATAGAAAAGGTAAAAGAAAAAGTAAAAGAAAAAGATAAAGTTGTCGGATACCTAAATAAGGGGTACCCTAAAGACCACGAACAAGGCATTAAACCCACCACTAAAAATATCCCATTCAAAACAAAAACTAGAAAATATGCATGGTAATGAGGATACGAGGGTCGAACCCCTCAACGTGCTCCGCTTCGCTTGAGGGTCGAACCCCTCAACAGGCACCGCTTTGCCCGAGGGTCAAACCCCTCAACAGGCACTGCTTTGCCCGAGGGTCAAACCCCTCAATAGGCTCTGCTTCGCCTGAGGGTCGAACCCCACAACGGGCATCACTTTGCCTGAGGGTCGAACCCCTCAACAGGCTCTGCCTCGCCCGAGGGTCAAACCCCTCAACGGGCACCGCTTCGCCTGAGGGTCGAACCCCTCAACAGGCTCTGCCTCACCCGAGGGTCGAACCCCTCAGCGGGCACCGCTTCGCCTGAGGGTTGAATCCCTCAACAGGCTCCACCTCGCCCGAGGGTCGAACCCCTCAACACGCTCCGCCTCGCCTGAGGGTCAAACCCCTCAACAGGCCCCACCTCGCCCGAGGGTCGAACCCCTCAACAGGCACTGCTTCACCTGAGGATCGAACCCCTCAACAGGCTCTGCCTCACCCAAGGGTCGAACCCCTCAACGGGCACCGCTTCGCTTGAGGGTCGAACCCCTCAACGGGCACCAGGACAAGCCCTCAATAGGCTCCGCCTCGCCTGAGGGTCAAACCCCTCAACAGGCTCCGCTTCGCCTAAGGGTCGAGCCCCTCAATAGGCTCTGCCTCGCTCGAGGGTCGAACACCTCAATGCGCACCACTGCGCTCGAGGCTTCCCCTCATAAAAGCCTCCTGCCTCATTCGAGGCCCGACCCCTTAACGCAGCGCTTCACCTACTGCCCGACAGGCACATTTAATGCCCTCACCAACCATGCCTAACTCCATGGCTACAACAGCCCACACAGTGGTGAAGGTACAGGGTTGAATCACCTTTTACTGCCCATGCCCGATCATAAAAAGTGACACAAACGTCACTATAACAGCATGGGCAACGCGGAATCGTCATGATGACCGCATTCCAGCACCAACCAGCGCCCTCAAAGCCAGTCATGGGTGTGCGCGTGCCCCGAAATGCCGGGTACGGATCACCTACCCCACGTCAAGTCTACCCTCGGGCCCTCGAATCGACCCAAGAAGGCTTGGAAGTCAACAATGGTACACCTACTCCCGTCATGCCAGCCGAGACGCGACGTTCGCCAAGCTTAAGACCTCTCGACGGCAATCATGGATGTCACTGTGGCACATCAATAAGACCAAGACCATGCTGGGTGCATGCCATCCACATACTGCAGCATCATCAACTCCATTACCCCTAGGACATTTCTGTACACCCATGGCCTCTCCTTGGACTATAAAAGGAGACGCCTGGGATGGTTTTAGGGGGGACGACTCCACGGATTCAACAAGTCCAAAACTCATCTCTCAGACTTGGGGCTTCACCCCTCTCTCCATGCTTGTATCCCCTGCTACAAGCGCTTCGGTGCAAGATAATACATTCTCTCCTCCCCCACTAGACGTAGGGCTTTCTCTTACCCGAACCAGTATACATCGTAGTGTTCATCTTGCATCACCATCCGGGACAGGGGCACGCAGCGATACAAATTCACTAGCCGGTGTCAGATACCCTCGGGTTTGAAACATCGATAGTTGGCGTGCCAGGTAGGGGACTGCTACATGTTTTTCGACCACTTCCCAGCCAGATCCTGGATGGCTAACCCCATGCACTCATTCCTCCTCAGCACGGTGATCTTGTTTGGGAGTCTGGAGTTCATGTCGCTCGGCCGCGACTATGACATGGTCCTCCTCCTAGCAAGATCCTCTATCAAGAATGCACCGCGCCCTACTGTGACTCCCATGGGAGTCACAGCGGCGCACGACCACCTGACGACGATGACCACAGCTACATCAACGCCCTGGGAGCCGTCGACGCCTGTGTTTTGCTATCATCAAGCGGCGCTGCCCACGATCCCATGCGGGCGGAACGACGCTGCTAATGTGTGTGCCTCATCAGCCGAAACCAGTTTCGATGTCGACGTGGACCTCCTAGAGCACCTGCGCTCCGTCCTCGACCCCCTCGACTCCGCATGGGCCTCAACACGTGAGGACTCCAAGAACGACTCCGACGGAGGCTTCGACTTCTCCGGCCTCCACGACCACGACTCGATGCACCAATTCCTCCGTTCGTGTGACTACTGCCTCTCCAACGCCGGCTCTGATTCCGACGACTAATCCTCATCAGTGCTGGGAACAAAAAATAGATACATCGCCTTTTCCCATGAATGAGTACCAATGCATTATATACATACCCTTAAGTAATAAAGAATCAGTCTTTATTTCATGCAAAAAATGAGAAGGGGCTCGGTGTTGTACCTACACAACCAACCCCCCTCAGGGACTAGGGGAGGGTTCGCCCCTCCTAGGTCCCGAGGCTCGCCTTTCTGAAAGATTCACGATCCTTTTGACTTGCCTAGCAAATGTTGCAAAAGCTCTCGAGGTACCGAGCAAGTTCTAAGGGTAGAGATCAAACGAGTCCGAGGGATGCCTACGCTCCGACGCTATGGCTACCTCGCTCGAAGATCCTCATCCTAAGAAAGAACTCATACTACGGGAGATGTTGCAACTAGTAGCCAGGGATAAGTAAAAGGAAAAGGAATCCGAGCGCAAGCAATACTACGACTTTTGAGTTCTTCCAACCTCGAGGGCCCCCTCCCATAGGTCTTGAGACTCACTCTTTTTATGAGTTCCCGACGCCTTTGTACTAGCCTGGCAAATATTGCAAAAGCTCCTAAGGTACCGAGCAGGTTCTATGGGTAAAGATTAAATGAGTCCGAGGGACTCCTACGCTCTGACGCTATGGCTACCTCGCTCAAAGATCCTCATCCTAAGAAACAACTCATACCATGGGAGATGTTGCAACTAGTAGCCAAGGATGAGTAAAAAAATGGGGAATTCAAACGAAAACAATATCATGACTTTTGGGTTCTTTCGGCCTCTAGGGCTGCAAAACAATCAGATCTTGACTATTTACATGGGTGCTTCAGCCCAGACCTTGCTTACAGGATCTCTTCATCGAGAGCAGTCCGATGAGACGCCTCCTCAGGGGACACAACCTCTTCTTCAAAGAGATGGGCCAACTGCACCCCTGACTCCCCGACAGCTTCCTCCTTCGACAAACCTGCCTCAGGGGAAACTACAAAGCTACCACATCCGTTGGCATCGCTCCGTCCCATCGGCAACGACATAAAAAGATGCGCCCGACCCATACAACGGTAGAAGGTAAGGAACCTTTTCTTCATTTTTCCTTCGTGTAAAGGAAACCACGGGCATCCAGCCCACTACGGTCCAAGGGTTCGAAGGTGGGACTTTAAAGGTCACAACAGCCGCCCTAGGACAGCGGAGTCAGGGATGATTATGGGCACGTCCATACATGGCCGAGGCCTAGGGAACACTCCTAGAGTATCCTAAATCATGTCTAAGACCCACAGGGACATCCGAAGTGGAATCCCAATGAAGGGAGGCATCGAGCCCTCAGGACCAATCAAATGGGCCTGAGATCCACGGATGGCCCTAGGGCATCTTGAGGTGCGTCTTCGGACCACTGGCCAACCCCTCGCGAATGGGGCATGGGACCTTACTTGGACGCAGCCCGTTAATAGCTCATTGGAAGGGATGTCGCTTGCCCATCAAGGGTAGCATGCCCCTCTCCACCCCTCCTCCTCTATAGAGGAGTGCAAGGGTCGTCGAAAACAAGACGAGCACGCCCTTGACTGACCTCCTGCCATGAGGCAGGAGGCTCGGGGGCTGCACTCGCACGGACGCCCCTAACCCAAGCCATAGAAGGGGCTCGAGGGCTTACCCAACAACAAAGGACCTCTACGGAGGAGCTCGCACTACCCCAGAGGCTTGCCTTAGGATTACATACACAACCAAGGCCGAGGCCACGCACCTGGAATACTCCAGACTATGTCCGAGACCCACAGGGATATCAGAAGTGGAATCCCAATGAAGGGAGGCACCGAGCCCTCGGGACCAATCGAACGGGCCCGAGATCCATGGATGGCCCTAAGGCATCTTGAGGTGCATCTCCGGACCACTAGCCAACCCCTAGCGAATGGGGCATGGGACCTCACTTGGATGCAACCTGTTAACAGCTCATTGGAAGGGATGTCGCTCGCCCAATAAGGGAAGCACGCCCCTCCCCACCCCTCCCCCTCTATAGGGGAGCGCAAGGGTCGTCGGAAACAAGACAAGTGCGCCCTCGACCGACCTCCGGCCACAAGGCAGGAGGCTCGAGGGCTGCACTCGCACAAACGCCCCTAACTTAGGCCATAGAAGAGGCTCGAGGGCTCTCCTAAACAATGAACCAGCCTTGATGAATAATGACCTGGTCGACCCAGAGGCTTGAACGCTCAAGCACCCTTCAGCTAGTATGTGAAAGCCCTCGGATGATTCTCCAAATCCACAGAGGCCTCGAGGGCAACACCCGGTGGGTGCGTTCGCATGCACCCACCGGAAAACATGACACTATGACTCCAATTCATTATCAAATGAGACTCTACGAGAGTGTACTCACACACGCAGAGCCTCGGGGGCTACTGTTGGGTACCTAAATAAGGGGTACCCTAAAGGCCACGAATAAGGCATTAAACCCATCACTGAAAATATCCCATTCAAAACAAAAACTAGAAAATAAGCATGGTAATGAGGATACGAGGGTCGAACCCCTCAACATGCTCCGCTTCACTTGAGGGTCAAACCCCTCAATGGGCACCGCTTCGCTCGAGGGTCGAACCCCTCAACGGGCACCGCTTCGCCTGAGGGTCGAACCCCTTAACAAGCTCCGCTTTGCCTAAGGGCCGAACCCCTCAATGGGCACCGCTTTGCCTGAGGGTCGAACCCCTCAACAAGCTCTGCCTTGCCTAAGGGTCGAACCCCTCAACGGGCACCGCTTCGCTTGAGGTCCGAACCTCTCAACAGGCTCCGCCTCGCCCGAGGGCCGAACCCCTCAATGGGCACCACTTCACTCGAGGGTCGAACCCCTCAACGGGCACCACTTCACCTGAGGGACGAGCCCCTCAACAAGCTCCACCTCGCCTGAGGGACGAACCCCTCAACAGGCTCCGCTTCACCTGAGGGTCGAGCCCCTCAATAGGCTTCGCCTCGCTCGAGGGTCGAACCCCTCAACGGGCACCGCTCTGCCTGAGGGTCGAACCCCTTAACAGGCTCTGCTTTGCCCGAGGGTCGAACCCCTCAATGAGCACCGTTTCGCCTGAGGGTCGAACCCCTCAACAGGCTCCACCTCGCTCGAGGGTCGAACCCCTCAACGGGCACCACTTCGCCTGAGGGTCATACCCCTATTTCTACTAGGTGTTTCCATATGAGTCCATTTTCATATTAATTTGATGGTTAAAATTATGAGTTATCTACCATCAACAGAGGGTGTTTACCTGTGCTTCGTTGTTGGTTTGCTCGTTGTAAGCATTGAGCCTCGGAGACCCGTATTCGAGGTCGATAGGGAGGACGGCCTCGGACCCATAGACCAAGAAGAATGGGGTGAAGCTTGTGGCCCGACTTGGGGTTGTCCTGGGGCTCCATACAATGGAGGGTAGCTCTTTTATCTAGTTCTTGTCATGTTTTTTTCAATCAGTTGAAGATTCAAGGCTTTAGGCCTTGTAAGATCATGCTGTTGGCACGTTCTACTTGACCATTCATCTTTGGGTGAGTGACGGCGGGCCAATTCACATGGATGTGATATTCGTCGCAGAACCTCAAGAACTTTTTGCCAGTAAATTGAGTGCTGTTGTCGATGATGATGACGTTAGGGACCACGAAGTGGTGGATGATGTTAGTGAAGAACAGCAAGGCTTGCTCAGACCTAATGTTGGTGATGGGTCTGACCTCAATCCACTTGGAGAACTTGTTGATGGTGACAAGCAAATGTGTGAACCCTTCAGTTGTCCTTTTCAAGGGTCCGACCATATCGAGCCCCCAGACGACGAACGGCCATGTGATGGGAATTGTTTGCAGCGCATGGGTCGGCTGATAGGTTTGCCGTGCATAGAACTGACACCCCTTACATGACCGTACCAGCTTGATGGCATCGGAGACTGCCATAGGCCAGTATAAGCCTTGTCAAAAGGCATTGCCCACGAGGGTTTGAGGTGCAACATGGTGACCGTAAGCCCCCGAGTGTAAGTCTCAGAGGAGCTGGCGCCCCTCCTCAACCCTGATGCAGCATTGCAGTATCCTGGTGGGGCTGCGTTGATAGAGCTCCTTACTGTCCCTGTAGATCACAAAGGATTTGGCACGGCGCGCGATGCATTGAGCTTCCATCTTGTCCTCGGGTAGCTCACCTCGGGTGAGGCACTCGAGGTAGGGAATTCACCAGTCGGGCTTGGGCTCGGGTAGTCCCTCAATCTGCATGACGTCAGCCCCGGTCAAGGGGGTGTTGATCTGCCAAGTCGGGTCAACGATCAGAGGGTCGAGTCCTTCAATGGATTCGAGGTCCACTGATGCCTCTTACAGATCCCTCGAGAACATGTCCAGGGGGACTATGGATCGAGTGGACGCAATCTTGGCGAGCTCATTCGCTGCCTCGTTGTACCTCTAAGCGATGTGGTTGAGCTCGATGCCATAGAACTTGTCTTTGAGTCGTCGAACCTCCTTGCAGTAGGCTTCCATTTTTGGATCGTGGCAGCTCGAGTCCTTCATGACTTGGTTGATTACAAGCTACGAGTCACCATGAACATCAAGGCATCGAACCCCGAGCTCGACGACGATGCGCAGGCCATTGATGAGAGCCTCGTATTCGACGACGTTGTTGGACGCAGCAAAGTGAAGCCGGATCACATAGCGCATGTGGACATCGGGGGGTGAGACAAAAAGCAGGCCCACGCCTTCCCCTGTCTTCATGACTAAATCATCGAAGTACGTGGTCTAGAGTTTTGCTTGAATCTAAGGCGGAGGTAATTGTGTGTCCGTCCATTCCACAATGAAGTCAGCCAGTGCTTGTGACTTGATCGCCTTGCATGGTGTGTAAGTGAGGGTTTCACCCATGAGCTCGACCCCCCACTTAGCAATTCTACATGAGGCCCCGGTTCTGGGCTATCTCCCCGAGGGGGAAAGATGAGACCACAGTAACTGGGTGCCCCTCAAAGTAGTGTCGGAGCTTGCACCGTGTCAAGACAACAGCATAAAGCAGCTTCTGGATTTGCGGGTAGCGGGTTTTGGTTTTCGAGAGGACCTCACTGATGAAGTAGACCGGACACTGAACTAGCAGGGCATGGCCCTCTTTCTTTCTCTCTACTACTATAGCTACACTAACGACCTAGGTCGTGGCAGCGATGTAGAGCAGAAGCGATTCTGCCTGGTTGGGCGGTACGAGGATCAGAGGGTTGGACAGCGCGGCCTTGAGCTTGGAAAGGTCATCCTCGACCTCAATGGTCCATGAGAAATGTTTTGTTTTCTTGAGGAGGCAGTACAGAGGCAGTGTTTTTCTTCGAGACATGAGATGAAGCGGCTGAGGGCTGCAAGGCAACCCGTGACCCTCTGTACACCCTTCAAGTCTTTGATGGGGCCCATCTTGGTTATTGCTGAGATCTTTTTTGGGTTGGCCTCGATGCCTCATTGTGAAATGATGAAGCCCAGGAGCATCCCTCATGGAACACCAAAGACATATTTTTTGGGGTTAAGTTTGATGCCTTGTTTCTTGAGATGCTCGAACGCGATGGCGAGGTCATCTACAAGTTTAGAGGTTTCTTTGGTTTTGACTACGATGTCATCCACATAAACTTTGACAGTAGGACCTATGGTTTTGCCAAACACATGCTGCATGCATCGCTAATACATAGCCCTTGCGTTCCTGAGACCAAAGGGCATTGTAACGTAGCAATATATGCCAAAGGAGTGATGAAAGATGTCATGAGCTGATCAGACTCTAACATCTTGATCTGGTGGTACCCGAAATAAGCATCAAGAAAGGAGAGAATCTCACATGCCACAGTGGAATCAACAATTTCATCGATGCGTGGCAAGGGAAAGGGAACTTTTGGACATGCTTTATTTAAACTAGTGTAGTCTACACACATCCTATAACTCCCAGACTTCTTCTTAACTAGTATAGGATTAGCTAACCACTTAGGATGATGTACCTCCTTGATGAATCCGGCCGCCAAAAGCTTGTGAACCTCCTCCCCGATGACCTTGCGCTTCTCCTCGTTGAAGCGGCACAAGCGTTGTTTCACTAGTTTGGACCCGGCCCAGATCTCCAAGGCATGCTCGGCGACATCCCGAGGTATACCAGGCATGTCCGAGGGACTCCACGTGAAGATGTTGATGTTTGCATGGAGAAATTTGATGAGCACTGCTTCCTATTTTGGGTCGAGGGAGGCACCGACCTTCAGCACCTTGATGTTGGAGTAGCTAGGTCGACGGGTATGAGCTTGACATCCTCGGCAGACTCAAAGTTGCCAGCATGGCGCTTGGGGTTGGGGATCTCATTAGCCACACGCTCGAGGTCTATCGCTAGGGTGGCCGACTCTATGAGGGCCTCCCCGTACTCCACGCACTCGACGTCGCACTCGAAGGCATGCTCGTAAGAGGTGCCGACGGTGATGACTCACTTGCGGCCCGGCAGCTTGAGCTTGAGGTAGGTGTAATTCAGGATGGCCATGAACTTAGCATAACATGGGCGCCCTAGGATCGCATGGTATGTTCCCTAGAAGTCGACCACTTCAAACGTGAGAGTCTCCCTCCTGAAGTTCGATGGGGTGCCGAAGCAGACGGGGAGGTCGATGCGACCAATGGGATGCGCCCTCTTCCTGGGGACTACACCATGGATGCCCCCGAGACTGGGCGGCAATGCCTCCTGTCCTAGGAGCATGAGGGTCTTGGTGTAGATGATGTTGAGGCTGCTCCCGCCGTCCATGAGCACCCTAGTGAGGCGCGTGTTGACGATGACCGGGTCGATGATGAGCGGGTACATTCCAGGCTTGGGGACGTGATCGGGGTGATCGTCACGATCGAAGGTGATGGCGATGTCCCTTGTGGCTTGGGGACCCGTCCTCGAGGTTATGGTTGGCCTGCCCCTTGTGGTATGGGCACGGCTTCTTCAACATATCATCAAAAACGCCCCTGCTAGGGGGCCCTCGAGGCTTCTTGTGGTCCACAGCAGCGACGAGGTCGTCTGAGGCCGCTTTGCGCTTCTCTCGCTGGTTCTTCTTCTTCTTCTTGCCCTTCTTAGCGCCTTAACGCTCCCCTTCTGGGTCCCCCTGCTTGGCCTTCTCCTTGTTGCGGCCATCACCAAAGATAGCTCTGACCGCCTCCTCACCAGTAGTGTAGTTGGTGATGATATCCATTAGCTCATTGGAGGTCTTGGGGTTGCAATGCCCTAGCTCCCGGACCAGCTCCTTGCAGGTGGTGTCGGAGATGAACGCAGTGATGACGTCAGAGTCGGTGATGTTGGGGAGCTCGGTGCGTTGCTTGGAGAAGCGCCTGATGAAGTTGCGGAGGGACTCCCCTGCTTTTTGTTTGCAGTTGTAGAGGTCCTAGGAATTGCCTAGGCACAAATGGTGCCCTTGAAGTTCCCTCGAAGACACGAACAAGGTTGCTCCTGTTGCGGATTCGTTTCGAGGGAAGCTCTTCAAGCCACCCTTGAGCGAAGTCCAAGAGGAACAGGGAGAGCTATCGAATGATGACACAGTCATCGGTGGCCCCCCCGAGCTGGCAGGCGAGCCTAAAATTGGCGAGCCATAGTTCTAGATTGGTTTCTCCTCCATACTTGGGGATGGTCATGGGCGCACGAAAGCGGGCAGGCATGTGGCTTTGTGGATCTTGTGGCTAAAAACTCGAGGCCCTGGGGGTTTAGGAGACATGCGACGGTCCTCCTGAGGGTCGAACTGCCCCCCAGTGTATGTTGTAGCCTAACTCCTCACCGCCCTGGCTTTTGCGACGTCGGCTATTATTGATATCTTCCCGGGGGTCTCGTGGCTCGCGGTTGTCGATGATGCACTCTCTGACTGGAACGGCCCAGTTGTCCCTGGGCGCCGGCTCAGGGTGGACCGAGGCCTCCCTCTCGTGATGCGGGGGCTCTGCCAGCCGATCCGACATACGATCCCGATGCTTCAAAGCTGAGCTTTCGGCTTGCTGTACTGCTGCTGCCTCAAGAAGATCTCGGATCTCATCCTGAGCCCTCTGTGCCTAAGAGGTCAATGGCTCGGGCATATTGTGGAGAAGCATTGTGGCGGCGACAATGTTGTGGCTAGCGCGGTTGAAGACCGGATGCTCAGGAGCGTCATCCTCGATGATGCACCAGTTCACGTCGCGGGTATGATCATGGGCCCCTCTTTCATGCACCTCGCGCTCTTGCTTGAAGGCACGCTCGAGCTCCCACAAGTGCCTCTGCTCATTGGCGAGCTTTTGCTGCAGTTCCTGAAGTTGGGCCAGCTGAGTGGCCCGTTCACTGTCATGAGGGATCGCCGCCTGAGGTTCTTGCGGGTGCTCATTGTGAGGTGGAGTGGCATCCGCCCTTTCCCGGCCCTCTTCCTCGTGCTCAGACCCGACTCGACCACGACTTCTTTGAGGTGAAAACACTCACGAGTTGGGTCATAAAAGTCATCGGGAGAGTCAAAGTCAAGATCAGAGGTGGGACGGCCGAAATAGTAGTAGTAGCCATCCCAAAGGTGGCGCTGCTCCTCCAGGTGCCGAAGCCATTCGGTAAAGGTCTGTGGCTTAGGCTCAGGGCACCCCGAGGTGCTCGGATACTCAGTGGCCGGGGCCGAGGTGACCAAGTCGAGGGTGGAGCGCAGTAGCTACCATAGGAGGTCCTCATAAGCACTCATGTTGGTGCATAATGAGGAGGAGTAGGAATGGGCGGCATTGTACAGCCCGTGTGGTAGGAGATTGCGGGGCTGCGCCATAGCGGCATCCGTGGGCGTCGGTGGTAGCTCCATGGGAGGCGGCGGTGTTGACTGGGGTTGAGCGTCCTTGTGATGCTATGCTGGCTCACTCCTAGCCAGTCCCAACCCAGAGAAGCTTTTGGTGAGATGCTCCGCTGGGCTGCTGGCTGAAGCAATGGCCTCCCCAAAACATCGACGTGCGTCACGGCATTTGCGCCAGGCCCGGCGCCGGGCTCGGCGCTTGGCCCTGCGCAGCACTCCCCCTGGCTGGGAGAGCTCGTAATCATGGTTGTCAAGTGCTCTGGGTGGGAGTAGGACCATGTCGTAGCCGTAGCCCAAAGACATGAACTCCAAACTCCTAAACCAGATCACCTTAGTAAGTGGAAGTGGACGCTCAAGATCAGCAGTCCGGAGCATGACGGAAAAGTGGTTGCGACGCGCAGTGACCCCTACCTAGTGAGGGCTAGTACCGGCAAGTAAATTTGTAATGCTGCGTGTTTTCCCACTTGAATGGTGATGCAAGATGGACACAGAGGATTTATACTGGTTTGGGCAAGAGGAGGCTCTACGTCCAGTGGGGGAGGAGACTATATTATCTTGTACCGGAGTGCTTGTAGTAGGGGTTACAAGCGTGGAGAGAGGGGTGAAGCCCTAAGCCTCGGTGGTAGGTGAGGACTCTAGGTCCTATTGCTTGAGATGT
The DNA here is from genome assembly GCA_031170775.1 of Cymbopogon citratus. Lineage (NCBI taxonomy): Eukaryota > Viridiplantae > Streptophyta > Magnoliopsida > Poales > Poaceae > Cymbopogon > Cymbopogon citratus. Next base: position 18,960 of record DXKC01009850.1, read on the forward strand.
TGATCACACAGAACCGTGGTGCCTCTCTCCCCCTTTTCCCTATCTATCCCAAGTGTCCCCTTTTATAGACGCAAGGGGAGGCCTTGGGTTTACAGTAAAACCTTATGGTAAAAGATGTTGATGACGTTGCCGGTCATGGATGGCGTGCGTTTGGAGTGGCCCTGGTCTTATCGAGTCTCCACAGTGATGGCCATGATCGTGGAAGAAAGACCCGAGCCCCTATACATGCCGTGCTGCTGCTGTGGAGGTATGGGGCGGCTGTACTGGTGACGACTTTCGAGCCTTTGAGGGTCAATTCTAGGGTTCACAGAGAATCTCGATGCGGAGCAGGTAAGTCTAACCTCGGGATCCTAGGGTATAGCTCCTATCCCGTTGCGACCTAGGGGAGGTCTTGAAATGGTACAGTGCATGGTATGGAGTTACAGTGAGTGACGTGCAGTCATAGTGACATTTATTAACCCCGCATTCAGGGAAGGGGCGGTGAAAAGCCAGATTTGACTGCGGCGCTCTTGGTCCTGTATTGCCACTATGGCGCTGCTATTTGCATGTTGACTTCCAAGCCCTCCCAGACTAATTTGAGGGTTCGGGATGGATCAGGACGTGGGGCAGGTATGGCTAGCCCTAAAATCCTGGGGTACGGCCTTATCTTTAGCGGATTCGAGGGTGCCAGGGCTATGGCACAACATGTGGTAAGGTAAAAAGTCGATGCCCATGCCGTTATAGTGATGTTTGAGTCACTTCATGACCTGGTATGGGCAGTAATGGCATGATCAGACTGTGATTCTTTTATCTCAGTGAAGCTGCTATGGCCATGAAGTTAGGCAGGAGCAGGTGAGCGCATTAAATGCACCTGTTCCTGCCCGTGCCGTTTTGCATCGAGGGATACCGCTCACCGAGGGATCCGGCCCCCGAGCGAGGCAGAAGCTCCCTGAGGGATCAACCCTCGAGCAAGGCGAAACTCTTCAAGGGGTCCGTCCCTCGAGTGAGGCGGAGCTCGCTGGGGCGTACGACCCTTGAGCGAGGTGAAGACGGTTGAGGCATGTGACTCTCGAGCCGGGCAGGGCCCGCTTAAGAGGTGCGACCTGCCTTTGGTTTTTGTTTTCGAAGGGTGGGGTTTTTTAGTGAGAGGTTTATTTTACTTAATCGTAAGCCTAGGGTACCCCTTGTTTGGGTTCCTGACAAACCTATTGTTCCATCTTACCAAGGGAAGCTTCTGCCAGGAGGGGGTTTACCTCTTGGCAATCATTATGAATCAGAGTATTATGCTCCTAATTAGTACTCTAGTAGACAGCAATAGCTTCAGTAATAGTACTATAATCCTTGTAATCAGGGTTCTTTAGTCCCCACCTATTGATCAACTCTTAGGGCAAGTTGCCGATATGGTCCAGAGGCAGTTTGGCATCAAGCCGAAGAACACAACTCTTACCTACAGGAAGTCATATCTAGAGTGGTATGATCAGCTGACTCTACCTTCGAAGTACAAGATGCCAGCATTCACCAAATTTATTAGAAGTGGTGAAACCTCAACAATGGAACACATAAGCCAATACTTAATCTAGTTGGGGGAGTTGATTGATGAACCAGTGTTCAGAGTTCGGTTCTTTCCTCTATCATTGTCTGGAGTAGCTTTCTCATGGTTTGCCTCGTTGCCTTATGAGTCTATTCTAACATGGGAAGACATGGAGATAAAGTTCCATCAATACCTTGATTCAGGAATGACAAAAAAGGGTATAGCTGATCTCATTGCCCTCAAACAAGGATACAATGAGCTGGGATCGAGCTTCTTATAGAGGTTTAGAGAAGTCAGGAACTAGTGCTACTCTTTGGTTTTATCTAATACGGATCTGGTGGACATTGCTATCTCTAGATTATTGCTAGTCCTTAGAGAAAGGGTTGGCTCGGACCATGCAAGTTTGGCTGCTTTGTCGAGGAAGATAGCTAGCCTGGATAGCAGGTTGGGCTTTAATCGGTATAAGCTACCTCAAAAGGCTGCAACTGTCGAAGGGTTCTATGAATCATACCTTCAAGGAGTACAGGCAGAAGAAGAAGGTGGTGAAGATGAAGTAGCAGCTATCGAGTGGACCTGATGCAGCACAGAGAATATGCCCTGGGCTAAGGCCAAAGACAACCAGGGGAACAACGGATATAGCTTTGACATCAACAACGCTAATGAGATCTTCAACCTGTTACTGAAGAAGGGTCAAATTAGGTTGACTAGAAACCACAAGATTCCATCAGCCAAGGAGCTTAAGCATATAAAGTATTGCAAGTTCCACAATTCTCCTACTCATAACACTAATGATTGCAAGGTCTTCAGAGATTATATTCAGAGGGCAATCAACAAAGGGAGGATTGGCATCGAGAAGAGCATGTGGGTAGATGGGCATCCTTTCCCTACCAATGTGGTGGCTGCGTTAGGAAAATTCAAGGTACTTTCTCCTGACAAAGCCAAGAAAGCTGGTACTGTTAATTCTGAGAAGCAGATATCAGCTGAAGAATATAAAGAGCTGAAAACGAAGCACCAATCAGAATAGCCTGAACCTTCCAAGGCTGGTGAGTGAAGGTGTTCCACTATTTGGATCCTGTTGAACAAGTGGCAACACAAGAAAGAGAAGGAGCAACTTCTTTGTGAAAGAGATTATCAGCAATGGATTGAGGTAGAAGAATACAGACGCCACCGTGAAGAAGAAAGAAGGATCAGGGAAGAGAATCAGTCCTATTGGCATTGTCCTTTCTTCAGACATTGCTGGAACGAAGGATTGAAATTGCCTACACTCAATAATTGTCCTAAATGCAATAATTAGTATCAGGAGTACAGGCAAGGTGCAACCAACCACCGATCTATCCATGAGCATTTGGGTCGGCACATAAAAAATAATGAATACATATTTCATAATCAGTCTGGCAAAGGAGTTGTTGATCAAGAGATTGTTGATTATGAATCAAGAGATTGTTGATTATGAAGAAGAAGAAGAACAAGAGTATGTTTGGCAAGAAGGTCAATGGTGCCCAGGAGGGTTGACCAGAAGCTAGAAGACAAGAGTCTAGTGCTTGAGGAATGATGAGAAACAAGAAAAGAAGAGGAAGGCTCAAGTCTGGCAAGCCAAGCAAACAACCAATAAAGGTAAAGGAGAATTATTGGCTACTATTGCAACTGTTTTTATGGTGCCTCCTAAATTCAGAACGTGTGAAGAAGAATGTAACATTAGTGACCCGGATGATCTAAAAGAAAAAGAAGATTGCATCAAGGAATTTGATGAAAATCAACAGCCGACCCGAGCAATCGGCTCACCTTCAATTGATGCAGAAGATGGAAAAATGGGCAAAGGTTTCACATCGGCCGATGAACTAGAAGAGGTAGATATTGGACCTGGAGATAGGCCAAGACCGACATATATTAGTGCCAAATTGGATCCTGAATATAAAAAGGAATTGATATCTCTGCTAAAAGAATATAGAGATTGTTTTGCTTGGGAGTATTATGAGATGCCTGGACTTAGTCGATCACTTGTTGAACATCGGCTTCCTATTAAATCTGGATATCGGCCATTCAAGCAAGCACCTAGAAGAGTGAAGCCTGAGATTTTGGAAGATGTGAAAAAAGAAATTACCAAGTTGTATGAAGCAAAATTTATTAGACAATGCCGATATGCAGAATGGATTTCTAGTATAGTTCCTGTATACAAGAAAAATGGAAAAAATAAGAGTTTGCATTAACTTTAGAGATTTGAACAAAACAACTCCTATGGATGGTTACCCATTGCCAGTTGCTGACATGTTGGTAGATGCAGTTGCAGGTCATAAAATAATCAATTTTATGGATGGTAATGCTGGATATAATCAAATTCTGATGGCAGAAGCAGATATTCATAAGACAACATTCAGATGTCCTGAAGCATTGGGGCTATATGAGTGGGTGGTTATGACTTTTGGACTCAAAAATGCCGGTGCAACTTATCAGGGAGCCATAAATTATATTTTTCATGAGTTGATCGGCAAAATTGTTGAAATATATATTGATGATGTGGTAGTAAAATCTAAAGGATACAAAGAACATCTGGAAGATCTCAGAAAAGCTTTGGAGTGCACAAGAAGGAATGGATTAAAATGAATCCTAACAAATGTGCATTTGGAGTTTCTGTCAGCCAATTTTGTGGCTTCATGGTACATGGAAAGGGGATTGAAATTGGACAGAAAAGTATGGATGCTATTGATAAAGCAGAACCTCCAACTACAAAAACTTAATTGCAGTCACCAATTGGCAAAATCAATTTCATTAGAAGATTCATTTCAAATTTATCTGCAAGAATGTTGCCATTCTCAGTTTTGTTGAAATTGAAAGATGATCAGGAATTCAAATGGGGTGAGAAACAACAAAAGGCTTTTGATGAGATCAAAGAATATATGAAGTCACCACCAGTATTGATCCCTCCTCAGAAAGATAAACCTTTCAAGTTGTATTTATCAGCTGATGATCATACAATTAGATCGGCCTTAATGCAAGAATTCGAGGGGAAGGAAAGAGTAATCTTCTATTTAAGCAGAAGACTTCTAGATCCAGAAACAAGGTATCCTCCTATTTAGAAGTTATGCTTATGCTTATATTTCTCTTGCACCAAGTTGCGACATTATTTATTATCAGCTGAGTGCACAGTAGTATCAAAGCATGATGTGATTAAGTATATGCTGTCTATGCCGATTTTAAGTGGAAGAATTGGAAAATGGATGCTTGCATTAATAGAGTTTGATTTTAGATATAAATCGGCTAAAGCAGTCAAGGGACAGGTAATAGCTGATTTCATTACTCATCATCGTGATCAAGATGTTAAAATGGTCAATATAGTTCCCTAGGTCCTATTCTTTGATGGATCAACATGCAAACAAGGAGGAGGAATTGGTATTCTTTTAATCTCCCCTTGGGGGGCAAGATTTGAATTCTCTTTTCCAACAAACCAATGATTACTAACAATCAAGTTGAATATGAAGCTATTCTTAAAGGACTTCAACTTCTTCAAGAAGTAAAGGCCGAAGCAGCAGAAGTTTTTAAAGATTCTCAGTTGATTATTAATCAATTGCTCAGCCAACATGAATGCAAGGATGAGATCCTGAAAGAATATCATAAAAAATGCCAAAAGTTATTTGATTATTTCCATTCTGTTATTATCAAACATATTCCAAGAGAACAGAATGAGGAAGCTAATCGACTGGCTCAAAATGCTTCTAGGTATCGATAGATCTGTGAAATATCCAACAATGATTCTATTGATGATATTAATGATTGGAGAAAGGGAATTATTAAGTATCTAAAGAATCCATCATAGAAAGTGTCCAAAAAATTAAGGTACAAGGCTATAAGATATGTTCTTATTGATGATCAATTGTATTACAAAACAATTGATGGAGTATTGCTCAAGTGCCTTGATCCTAAAGAAGCTAAAGTAATAATGGAAGAAGTACATGAAGGAGTTTGTGGAGCACATTAATCTGCTCATAAGATGAGATGGGTGATCAAAAGAACAGGATATTTCTGGCCAACTATGTTAGAAGATTGGTTCAGATACTACAAAGGTTGCCAGGATTGTCAGCGGTTTGGTAATGTGCAGAAGTCTCTAGCATCTGCTATGAGCCCAATAATGAAGCCATGGCTGTTTAGAGGATGGGGAATAGATCTGATCGGCCAAATATATCATTCATCTAGCAAAGGTCACAAATTTGTGGTAGTAGCCACAGATTATTTCACCAAGTGGGTTGAAGCTATTCCTTTGAAAGTAGCATCATCGGCTACTATGATTGAGTTTATTAAAGAACATATTATTTATAGATTTGGGATACCTTAATCAATTATGACTGATCAAGGATCGATGTTCATATCAAAGGAATTTGAAGACTTTGCTATCAGTATAGGGTTCAAATTGATAAATGCATCTCCCTATTACGCTCAAGCCAATGGACAAGCAGAAGCATCCACTCAGATTTTTATCAAGTTGATAAAAAAAAAATTAAAGAGCATCCCAAGAAGTGGCATACTGTACTCAACAAAACTGTATGATCATATAGAATGGCTTATTATGGTTCTACCAAATGCACTCCATATGAATTAGTTTATGGACATGAAGCAGTTTTATCATGAAAAACTAACATTGGGTCCAGGAGAATATTACAGCAAGATGAGTTGATAGCCCAGCAATATAAAAATCTTATGATGGATGAATTAGATGACATGAATTGTTGTCGGCTAAAAGCAATGGAAAACATTGAAGCTCATAAGAAGAGGATTTCCAAATATTATAACCAGAAGGTTAGGGAAAAGAAGTTCCAAGAAAGAGAGTTAGTTTGGAAAGTAATATTACAGATAGAAACGAAAGATAATAAATTCGGCAAATGGTCTCCAAATTGGGAAGGACCCTACCGAATAACTCGTTGTGCTCCTGGTAATGCGTATTTTTATGAGACTTTGGAGGGAGTGAAATACAACAGAGCTGTCAATGGTAAATATTTTAAGAAGTATTACCCAATTATTTGGACAGATACGTTATAATCAGTAAATTGGTTATAACAAAAGCCGATATTCATCTATCGCCTTTAGAAGAAAAAAGGATCAAGAGCAATAGCCGATACTATATGTATCGCCTTCAGTACAAAAAATATCATTGATATTATAAGAAGACCCTAGTTACAAACAACTTGCCACAGGCCTTGACAATTGGAAAGTGAGGGTTGGATGCATCTCTAATTGATCTTCCTGCTAACTCCATTACTTCAAAGTTTGCCGTCATCTCCTCCACGATATCATCTTTGATCACATCAAGATGGTGAAAGTCATAGCCTGAAGAAACTCGGATGGCATTGAGGGCTAGAGAAGCGCCGAAGGAGATGCTCTCATAAGCTATTTCGGTGAATTAGGGATATACGTTCTCAACCCGTTCCACCAAAGTGTAGCCTTTGGTATTTATAGCGTCGGCCAGCTCTTTCCCAGCAGCTTTCGAATCTTTCAATCTTGTTGACATGGCTGAAGAAGAAAAGGGAAGAACATCAGAAGACCAAAACACTGTTGATTGAAGAATAAAGATTGTCAAACACTTACCAACATATTGAGCAATGGCGGCGTCCCGCTCTGCATTGGCTGTTTTGGCTTCTTCCTCATAATCTATAGCACTTTGTTCAGCGCTACGGAGTGTCGATTCGTAATCGGCCAGCATCTTCTCCATCTCGATGATTCTTTTCTAAGCCCTAGCAAGATTGGCATGAAGATCTGAAGAAGCCAGATTTAGAGCGTTCCTGATTCAAAGGTAAAAGAGATCAGAAGAAAAGCTAAAAAATGAGCATGGAAGATTAAGGGGAAGTTAATTCACTCGGGACAATGACGAGAAGTCACCTCTTCTTCCACAAAATGTGCTCCAGAGATACGACTCGCCATTGATGTGAGCTCTAAGGAGAAAGAAGATTAGAAGGCTTTTGAGTAGGAAAAGAACTTCTATTTGATGATGAGAAAGACTGGAAAGGAAGATAGATTTATATACCAAAATCTGGCAAATGAATCATCAGCCACGCATCACCGTAATAAATGACAAGTTATATGAGAGATCCAGTCAACACAGTCTTCTAGGAAGGAGTATTCGTTCAGACTTTAATACATTCAAACCATAAGATGGAGGGTTAGAAGAAGGGGAGATTCAAACAGCTAATCGAGATATGAGGTAACTGCTTAATTGGCAATAGGAAAGAAGCTCAAATTTTGGAATAAAATCAATTTTATTCCAAAATTAGAGGCATGTGTTGACACCAAAATTTGGTAAGAAGAATATCATACGTGGGACCAGGTGTCAAGAACGAATTAAGGCTGATGTGGCAACAGTTGACCGAAACAAAGGGAGCCGAATTACTATCGTGGCACTGCATCCGGATCGGCCAGAAAGAACAAGACACGTCGGACTTCGACAGAAGGAAAAGATTGGAGTCCAAGTTATTTATTTTACTATAATTTGCTAATTTTTAGTCATTTTAGAACAAAACTCTTATTTGCCCAGGCTATAAATATAAAGCCCCGGCCATTGTAGTGTTTATCAAAACGATCAATACATAAAACCGGCTATCACGCCGTAAACCCTTTAGGAGTAGGAGTAACGTAGATTCGACGAGACCTTCTAGCAGGCTATGATTGTCCATGGAGAACAGCTTCCGTTTGCTGGTAAGTATTGTCAAAACCTGTAGTATTCATAGATGAGTTGTTAGATTGTTCGTGGAGAACGACGTCACTGCTTATCTATGCGTATTGCAAGAAGAATGTTAGATAGGTTGTTAGATTGTCCGTGGAGAGCGGCGTCACTGCTTATCTGATTATTATTGCAAGTTATCTTTGATCTGTCTCATTGTTTAGGGCAATGGCTTGCCTTTTCTCTAAATCTATGTGATTGATCTAGTTATCGGCTCTATTAGCCTTGGCAAGTTAGTAGATTTATTAAGTTATCGATGTTGTCTGTTTTTCATGATTTATTTACTGTAACAACATTATTGTCCGGTCTAAGATTAGTAGGTTTAGCCTTATCTTATTAAATTCAAGTGATCATCATGCTTAGATCTATTTATATGCTTGAATTATGCTTCTATCGGCCAATCTTTATCTAATCTATATCGTTACATGCTGTGGGTTTAAAAGTGCTTTAGGATTAGATAGGTTTCTAAAAGTTGATCTAAGACCGTCGGCCCATTAAACCAGTCTTAGATTGATCGATTTGCTTATTTACTTTTAAAACATGTTTTATCCCTGCTTCATGGACCTTGTATTGGCTATCTAGCCGATCCAATTATGCCTTCATAAATAGTGTGCATGTATCGGCTATCGGCTAGATTTGGTTATTCATAGACGAGTTGTTAGATTGTTCGTGGAGAGCGACGTCACTGCTTATCTATGAGTATTCACGTCTATTTGATACTGCTGCTCGTTATGCTATCTAATTATAATTGATATTGATTAAACATGATTGGCTAAGGAACATACACTGAGAATTATGTATCTTTATAGCTTGTTCTGTTTACATCTTTATCCCTTTTACGATTATACTGTATGGAGCTAACTTTCTAGTTAGTTTTCTTATCTTATCGGCTCTAATTTAGCCACACATCCTGGTACTGTCTGGAATCATACAGACAGGTTCCATAATTTGATCTCGTTTATCTCCTTGTCAATTATAGGTCAAATTGGCTGGCATGCTTCTCGGTGAATCGGCACTATCTGCGAGGTCTTGGGAATCTCGGAGCCTCCTGCTGCTCTTCGATTCTCGCAAGTGCCTTATTAGTATGTTGGCGCGACATTCACGTGTCAATAACTAGGGACTGCACAAGAGGTGCACTCTGCCCGCCCATTGATTTTGAGCTAGCACAGTATTCTCTCCAGTGTGTTCACAGGGCTATAGCTTTAAGGATTTTTTTCTTAATTTTAACCCTTATTTAATTAATATTTTAAAAATAACCGCATTCAAAAAATATTTGCACCTTATATCCCTTTTGGTCGTGCCAAGTTCTATGGCGCGACCAAACCATATTGTCGCGCCACATGCATTGGCGCGACCAAATACGACCTTCTGGTCACGGGTTCCGACGTGGAACGCAGTCTTGTCGC
>DXKC01009868.1:0-21809 GCA_031170775.1 Cymbopogon citratus
GCCCCAGGTCACACCCCCGGTCCGTATTACTGGCGTGCCGCTCCAAATCTGTTTCTTGTTGCTCCCTCCCACTTTTTTTGATCCGAGAACACCAAGCGTAGTGGTTGCTGCAATTAAGAAGAGGAGGCGATGATTAGCACTAGGACGAAGTGGCGTTGGTGTAGTCGAAGCTCGTTGGAAAGAAGAGCGAGTGGTGGCTAATGCAACGACGCGATGCGAATTTTTTTTTCTCTTTTTTTTTTCTCTTTTGTTGTTGTTAGGTTTTCCAACATGGAAATCACTTTCCAGTTGGTTCCTTTCTTGTGACTGATTGTTCAAGGTCTCTTTGGCCTTTTCCAGACGGATTAGGGCATTCAGCACGCCGCGGCCCACTTTCATCGTCTTATCTGCGTTCTCTGGGATGGGATATGCATATGGTTTGTCAGAAATTTGAGCATACTAGTCCTCAGCGTGCGATTAAGGTTTTCCATGAAAGAAAAAAAAAATGTTGCTTGACAGTAACATCTAACAGTTTTGGGAAGAAAAACAACCAATGTGCTCACATTTGAACATTTCGCAGGATTTGTGTCCCGGCCTAACCATGGTGTTTTTGTCAGTGGCACTACTGCATTGGGTCTCCATCGAGGTTAGCGGTTAACACCACAAAAAGATTCTTTACTCTAGTTAGATCTAGCAACGAGGTCGGGAGTTGTTGGTGCAACAGAAAACAGTGGCCTAAATAGCAACAGAATATGTGTCGACAATTGGATGGAAGAATATGAACGGAAGTGTCGAAACAAATTGCTATTGGAGATGTAGACAGTCACCTCCGAAACCAGTAATAATAAGGGCTGCCGGTGGCCAAAGTAAGTGCTGATGGAAAGCGCTTCGTAGTACAAGACAATGAGAGAGACAACGCCATAGACTTAGCATAATGACTTTCCTAGTAAAGTCAGTCTTCCAAAAATCTCATTTGGCTGCTAGTATTCATCCTTAGCGCTCAGCAATGGAGAGACCAAAATTTCCTATCGCCGAAAGTCGCCATAAAACCCAATCAAGTCTCCCTCTCCCACGTACGTGTTGGATAGCGAAGTTGTTTACATGTGAAGCAAAAACGCGTTCAGCTGCTACCTTGTCGATTTTACAATATATATATAATATGCAAGTTGGAGTCTTGTCCTCAACGTTGAATAAAACAACTTACTGAAATAGCAACATGGCATCTACGTACTATGATTTTTCGTTGGAGTCATCGTCAGATGGCATTTTAAATAGAATCACTTTCAGTTCGGAGGTGGGCCGTGGGAGTGGGGAAAGGCAGAGTGAGACTGGGAGGACCGGAGGAGCAATTCCGAACACAGGTGGGGCAATACATGGGCCGGGCCGTTGAAAACCCGTCGCCGCAGTGGGCTTTCCTTCTTGCTGCCTCCACAGCCCATAGGCCATCGCCTGGGCCGAGCCCGATGGCGGCATCAGCCTTCATGGTTCAGGCAAGTTGTGGGGAGCAAAGGGGATGTCAGTACAGGAGTAGGAACTGCCTTTCTGCGGGTTGTCTGGACGACATTGGGAAGCAGCACATGGAGGCCAAGCTGTGCGATTAACAGATCGAGATCACGAAACCAATCTTGCCACTGATTAGCAGAGAACCTGAAACATAAAAACAGTCTACAAGAAAACCTGATGAACCATAAAAGATTTCTACACATTTGGTTAAATTCGCCGACAAATTGGTAGCAGTCTACATTAAGTCTGAAAGAATCTGAATTCCCATTGATACAGTTTTTAAGAATAATAACATCTTAAAAAAAGGGTATACATACAAGTAAGGAGAAGATCATGTTGGGCAATAGTGTTGGATCTGATGTTATTAAAGTACGGGCTGAGAAATCAACGCTCTTGCCCAACAAGTTTCCTCTGATCCTGCCTTCTTTAGCTTTTAGCTTTCAGTCTGCTATAAATTGATTTAATCGGCCTTGTAGTTTATAACATTTTCAAAATGTATCAACTCCATTTCTTCTTTCCAGATCTGAGGTCCAGAGTAAGGAGAAGATCATAACAGATACAAGCTAACTTAACCACATGAAGGTACACCATTTGAATACATGGGTAATATACAATGTGTTAAAAACTTAACCCTGATGTGGTGATGTGAGCAATATTTGTCAGTTAGATGTCATTGCCCTCTGAACCACTTACATAGAAGTTTCTGTTTCTCCCGATCTGGTGAGACTAAAACAGAGAATGTTAGAGTTCAGGGGGAAATAGATGGTGAATTTATCCACACTGAAAAGTCGAACAGATGGCCATAGAAATCCGCAGTTTATACCATGAGCCTGCGAGTGAAACTGAACTGGTAGACAAAATTTCTAGCGATTTCATACAAGTCACCTGAACTCAGCTGCCAAGAGCAACAAGCAATCGAAACTAAGAAACATCTGAGTGAAGAAACAGACAACAGAAATAGAAGGATAGATGGATTGATGGACATTACTGAAGCAGCAACACTGCATTCTTCGACAGATGGTTCCTTTGTTGGGTGAATTTGTGACGGGTCGTCTGTTGAAAGAGACATGTTCCGGCGATAGTTGACAAACAATGAGTTGTCAGGAGACATCGACACAAGCCACTAACCACTAGAACTCGGTCGGGTTGGGTCATCGACACGAGCCTCCACTTTAAAGCACTAGCAGCTCCACTTTAAAGCACGAAGACCAATCTGAATACAGCCAACCAGACGATAATTGATTCTTTTCTCTCAAGCAACCATAAGAAAATCCAATGGACGTTCAATCAACACACAGAAAAAAAAAAACTGCCCACCACTAACCAGATATTGCTATACCAAAATCTGCTATTTCAATTTTCAAGCCCACAACCGAAGAGATTTACATGCTGCTGTTTACTGCACATCCGATTGACATTTCAAATAATCCTGTCCACTGAGTGATCCTAGTTCAGCCACCAGCTGGCTTGTCCACCTTGGTCTAGGCAGCGCCGGCGATGTCCGGGCCGGCGGATCTCTGCTGCAAAGATCATCTTTTAGCTGAATGGTTGCTTGAGGCAGTTGAGCAGCAGCAGCTTCCCATTTGCTGCTGCTTCTCGATGAAACAGAGCCAGAAGACGTCGCGGGGATGTCCTGCCTGCCTCTGCCTGGAGGAACTCGCCGTCGCGGTGGAGCACGCGCAGCACCTGGTTCGCCATCCACCGCCGCCGCCCCGCGCCCCGTTCCCGCAAGACTGCCACGGCTGGCGCGGCGAGTCGGGCTTGTCCGTGTTCTCCTTCCCGCCGCCACTCTCAACGCGACCGTGCATCACGGGCGGCCGCAGCAGCGTCGCCATCGCACCGAGCTTCAAGGAGAAGCCGAGAATGTTGACAGCGAGAGGTGACTGGAAAAGCAGCGGCGGCGGTGGTGATGGTGGTGGACGCGCTGGACTGGGCGAGTGGTGGTGATGATGGCGCGCGCGACGGGAAGAGCGAAACAGGCCCACATGTCGGCTTTCTTTTTTCGAGCTGAGGAAAGAAAGGTCGTTAACTGTAGGAGAGAGGAGGAAAGAAGAGAGAGGAGATGACAAGCTCCCCCCCAAAATCTCCACTCCCGGAGAGTGAGTTCCCCACCACCGTCGTCCCCAGATGTCCCGTCACCACCACCACGCCGCCGCTGCCGCCATAGCTGCCGTGCTCTTCCTCCTCACGCCGCCGGCTCCTTGCGCGGCCGACCCTAACGACGAGCGTTGCCTGACGCACCTCCACCAGTCGCTCTCCGACCCCTCCGGCACCCTCAACTGGACCAAGACGGCGATCTCGGCGCCGTGCGACGGCGTCTTCTCGCACCTCCAAGGCGTGACCTGCAACAATGGGCGCGTGTACAAGCTCGCCCTCCCGGAGCTCTCGCTCGGGGGCACCATCCCGCCGGAGCTCTCCAACTGCACCAACCTCCAGTCGCTGGACCTGTCCGCGAACGCGCTGTCGGGCGCCATCCCGACCGAGCTCTCCGCGCTGCTCAACCTCGCCGTGCTCAACCTCTCCGCGAACGCGCTCTCCGGCGCCATCCCAAGGGAGCTCGCCAGCTGCGCCTACCTCAACGTCATAGATCTCCATGGCAACCAGCTGTCCGGCCCCATCCCCGACGAGCTCGGCCTCCTCGTCCGGCTCTCCACCTTCGACGTCTCCTACAACCACCTCTCGGGCCCCATCCCCGTGCTCCTCGCCAACCGCACCGGCGCCGGCACGGCAGCAGTTGTCGGGACGCCGAGGTTCAATGCAAGCTCCTTCGTAGGGAACAAGGGCTTGTACGGCTACCCGCTGCCGCCGTTGCGGACGCGGGGGCTCTCCGTGCTCGCCATCGTTGGCATCGGCCTTGGCAGCGGGCTGCTCAGCCTTGTGCTCAGCTTCTCCGCCGTGTGTCTGTGGCTCCGCGCCACGGACCGGACAGCTGCAACCACCCCTGGCGAGGAGGGCAAGATCTCCCAGCTGATGCCGGACTACTGATGAATCCATCAAAAGGTTGCATCTTTGGACATATAATTCCTCGTAATTGAACTGAGCCCGAGAGATTTTTCGTCTTGGCTTTGCAACAAAGGTTCGATCTTGGATAGATTTTGGTTGGATTCTTCAAGACAAGATTGGATTCTGGAACGGGATCCGAGGAGCATAACATACATCTTGCTGCAGGCTGGTTGTGTCAGTAATGGATCTTCTAATCTAATTGGAGACCGAAATTGCTGTAGTTTTAGGAGTAATAACTAATGATTTTTTTCTGGTTGTGTTTTGCCTTTTTTTTTCTTTTATTTACTGTTTGGCAGAGTGACAGTTCGACTTGTGCTGAGGAATATTTGTCTTTAACAACTGGTCTTGCTCCCTGCGAATGCGGCGCTGCCTGGACCCATCTTCTCTATTTCTATATATAAATATATTTCCCAATATTAAAGTAGCTAATTTTCTTTTCTTTTTTATTAGGGGGAAGTAGCTTTTTTTTTTTTGGTCCATCCATTAGGTTAGGTTAGGTTAGGTTATGCCAATCCCGCTACGTGGGCCTAGGTATAGCTGTGTTATTTATGGGCCTTCCTGGGCCTTCCTGGGCCCCTATTACGTTGGAAGCGCAATGGACATCTTGAGATAGCATCTGCAAAACACAACAAATTATGCATGTTGCAATAAAATATGAGGTTTAGAACAATATTAAAAACAAACGAATAGAAAAATGGCTTCTCATTAGAAAAATTGGGAAGGGTGCTAAGAAAACTATATACATTGCGATAGGTCGAGATGTTGAAGCAGGAACGTGATCCTGTTCAACAAATACAACATATAATGGATGAACAAAAGAAATAAAAAAAATCACATTTTGTTTAAAGAGTCAAATTCTAAAAAGAAAATAAATTCAAATGATCGATATATTATCCGTTATCAATCTCATGATCAATCTGAGCTCCCTGTGTTATGCATCCATGTCATGAACACAGAAGAAGAAGGAGAAGCAGAAGGAGAAGGATGGAACAAAATATATATAGATATAAAATTTGGAGTGTTTATGGCAAAAAAAAAAAGCAATCCCGCTTGCCAGCGTGAGTGGAGAACACAGATGCA
Source organism: Cymbopogon citratus (assembly GCA_031170775.1). NCBI lineage: Eukaryota > Viridiplantae > Streptophyta > Magnoliopsida > Poales > Poaceae > Cymbopogon > Cymbopogon citratus. Next base: position 5,566 of record DXKC01009868.1, read on the forward strand.
TGCCACTACGCACTACCCACTAGTGTAAGAACTAAGGATGCGCGTGATTAATTGAATATTCATATTTGCACGTTTTCACGGAGGTCACAACTCACAAGGTAGCAGAGATAACAAAAATCTTGCATGGATTTACGAGGGGGGCAGGAAAAGTAGGTTTGCACCAAGATCACAAGAAGTTGACACGATCTGAGACTGTAAAGTATTGATGACGTGGGGTGCCGTAGATCAAGCTTTAACAATCAATGCTTTCTTGTGGCCTCCATGATTTAGACATTTATTAGGATAAAAGAAATAGGATGATAAAGAAAAGGGACGGTGCCGCTATCACTGCTCGACGATTTACGAATGGCAAGCGAGCGAGACGGTGACTTCCCAGCGCTAGGTTTGAATAGTTCTCTGCTTTGTCGCAAATTTGATCCGTCCATTTCTACATTTTGAGGAGAAAAAAAAAAAACTGAAAACAAGGGCAGAATGAAATTCCCATTCGTATTTAGAATCTCGTGTTCAGGCCAAAGGAAAACTCTTTTTTTGTCCCCTATTTGTACATTCCCGAATAAGCCCAACAATTGAAAATCCAAAGATCCTCTCAAAAAAAAAAAACAAACAAATGTGAGAGACACTTCTCTGCTCACACCGTCCCCAGCCCTTCCCCCAACCCTTCTCTAGGCTCTTCTAGCTCGCTCCATCCCACAATCGCAGTCGCAGAACGCAAGCCCGTCGACCGTCTCAGCAGCTAGGTTGCCATTTGATCTGCCGTCAGCCGCCCTCAAATCAAGACCAGTGCCCATCGGCAGTCGCTCGCAGGTCGCAACGATGCCAGGTGGTGCTCGTGACCTCTATTTACTAGAGCTTTTCATGATGCCTGCCCCGGCGTGTGACCGCGCCACGCTGCAGCGGCGAGACGTACTCTGCCCCAACGCCGTGCCCGTGTTACGGGCTGCACTCGCGTGTGTTTGTTTACATGCATGAAAATCTGTTGAGCTAAGCTGACATGCATGCATAAAACGAATATGGGTTCGGATTCTTCTCGATCAGCTTGGCTTTCATCATATTGCTGCTTTTGGGTCTCTGAAAGAGTAGTTGACCTAAGGCTTAGGCGACCAAACAGCGGGCCTTAATTGTTGGTGGCACCCAACAAAAATGGTTCGCGTGGTTGAACCATATCAGTGTCCACGGGCGAGTAGTTTGCTTGGCGACTTGGCGTGATTGCTTCTGAAATTTCCCTGGGCTTGGCTGGACAGCAGGAGCAGACCATGGGGTGCCTGGGTACCTCTTTGTTTTGTTTGCCATGCACCCTTGAGGCCTTGGGCTAAGGGTGAACTGAAACAGGTGACTAGATGGATTCATATATACCCGTTTCCGCTAAAGAATTCTTGTCTGTTTTCTCAGCTGTTTGTGTCCGTTTTCATTCCTAATCTCTGCTGGCGCTCCATGCGATCCGTCGTGGTCGTGGGCACTGTTTCAGATGGCCAACACCAGGCCACTCGTTTGGTTGGCTGCTAGCCTGCTACGCAGAAGAGAACAAACAAGATTAGCAGCTCCGTCGGTCGCGAGGCAATTATTAGGTCGCCGAATCGCGATTTTTTTCTGCCGATACCGATATCACATGGAAAGATAGTAGTACCATGATGCACTCCTACGTGTACTGACGCCAGAAAAAAAGGGCTCCACAGCCCGGCTAACCACTCCTCTTGTTGCGCTGTACTGGCCGGCCGGCCGCGGAATGCATGAACCGGACCACCAGGGCACGGCACCAGCACCAATTCGACCGATCTGTGCCGGGGTTCTGATTGTTGTGATTCTGAAATTGTGCCACTTTTCGACGTGAAGCGATGCCCAATTAATTGGGCTATGCCATGTACTGCACTGCATGTACGTATATACTCTCCTATTGCAGACAAGGACGGAGAGCATCCACGGAACGAAGATTGGATTTTCAAATGAAATTATCAAATCAACTTGCACAGGTAATTTAATTAAAGCGGTGAGTAGGTTTGGAGAGAAAATGACAGGTTGAGCGAAGGAGTGGAGAATCCCGAGGCAATTAAACTCCCGCGCATTACTGCTCGTCGTCATGACAGGTTGAATGCGGTGGGCGTCCACGAGGCCACGAAGCTCGGTCCCCGAGACCCCATGGGTGGACATGGTGAACCCGAGGCGAGAACAGAAGACTTTGGAAGAAGGTGAATGAATCGAGTGGATCCATGGCCGGCCGTCGGCGGCCCCATCTTTGCCGGGCGCACGAGTCCTGAGAACGCGTCCTGTTTGCTCAACAGTGTACGAGTACTCCGTGAGCCTCTTCCAATGTCAAAAGGGCTTTGCTGCGGTACCCCAAGTAACTGTGAGCCGTTCGTTAATTTCGATCGGACGGCTGTCACAACATATTACCTCTTAGGAGGTAATAGTTGAAAAGAAGGAAGTTTTAGATACAACTTTTTTTTTTAGATTTGATTGATCCGGTGGATATGGCAAATCTTTTTATTTAGAATGTGGCATGTTTGTATATTTTTACCACTCTGACGTACACGTTAACACAACATATTGCACGTATATAGCTACGCCTGATACAAAAGTTTTTTATTTTTTTTATTCAAATCTCATGAAGGAGTACAAATCTAAAGTCCTTTGTATACATGAGCTCATGATAATATATTAATGAAGGATAGTCCACGTGTCAATCAATGATACGATGTGAATGTGGCTGTTCGTAATACTTTTGAGATTCCCACAAAAAAAGTACATATTTTTTAGATGGATGCAAATTCTTCAATGTGAGGACAACCAAAAAGGGAAAGCGATGAAACAAAAATGGAATCCGTGCCTCCTGAAGTGCGTGAATAAGGAAGAGCTGCTTCCTTTTCTCGAGGGACCTATGGATTTGGAAGGGTGTTTTCCTTTTTTTACTTAAATATTTATTTAGTAATTCATAAAATTCAAATAAATCAATGGCTCAGATTTATTTGAGATATTACCTCCTTAGAGGTAAGGTTTGTACCGTAGCATTGCCCATGTCAAAAACCCCATCTTGTCAATAAAAAAATTGTCAAACACCCCCATAATCCGTGCATAGAGACACTAGCTGAGCTGACCTGACCTCTGTTTATTGAGTTTAGTGGCCTCACCAGTCACCAACACTCCTAGTACTAGTAACAGTACACAGTGACAGCTAATGCTGATTGGCCATAGGGATGGCACTTGCACTTCCGGTTCGAGGTCTTGTTCTCTTCGTTAGAAATTTTAACTCTTCTTCGTCACATCACCATCACATTAATTTTTAGCCGTATGTATGGAGCATTAAATGTAGATAAAAAATAACTAATTAAACAGTTTGTTTCTAATTTACAAGAAGAATTTTTAAGTCTAATTAGTCTATAATTAGATAATAATTACCAAATACAAACGAAATGCTACAGTGTTTCGAAATTCTAACTAAACCCCAGTAGGCCTAGCCCAGATGGCATGGCGATTTGAGCTAAGCTTTTTGGCCGATGAGTACAGTACACTTTGACCGTGCGTCAGCTCAGCTGGAATCTGGGAATTTGATCGGCTCTAGTATTGCTACCGTGCCTCGCCGAGCTGTTTTTACACTATTACTCGATGGCTCTACGCAGAGAAACGAAGATTTTGCTTTCGTCGTCTCCCTTTTCGTCCAAACACGGGAGCCTCCGAAGGTGAAGCTATCGCCGCCTAGCTGCTGCGTTGTTGCAGAGCTGTAACTTTTCTGCAATCTTCGTACTGTACGAGTAATCTTTTTTACAGTACTTGCTGAACTTGACCAATCTTTGACCTCTGCGGCGTCACAGTGGCTGACTTGCTGTCTTGCACGCTTTTGGCCACAGTCCAGCGAGCAGATCATCACGGGGCAGCAGCAGCAGCTGGCTTGGGCGGCTTGGCCTGGCCTGGCCTGGCCTGACCATGCACGAGCAGGGTGTTGTGAGCGCTTTTGGGGCCTGCCGCGGCAAAAGGTTTCTGGAATCTGGCCAAGTCAAATCACTAGGGGTGCGGAGTACAGTAACAGTGCAGTAAAATGCGAGCAATCACCATCGCCGTCAGTCGGTCAAGCAAAGTCTCCCACCACACAGGAAGCATCTGGATTTGAAAGCCGCGCCTCGGGATTGGGACCAACGGCTCCCTGGCCAGTGGTGCTCTCAGCTCAGGGTCAGTCTCTCTAGCTCACCCTTTATGCTATCAGGTTATTTGAAAAGTTTGATTTTAAATGGTGGGATTGGTTTCTCGGTTATTTGCAAAGTTTGGTTTTAAAAATAACCAAAATAACTGAGTTCTAAGATTGATTTCTATCAGGTGATCAAGTGTTCTATGTTTGGCTCGATCTTTGGTTATGATCGAACTAAACGAGCTACATATAAAGACAAACAAAATACATTACATATCAACATCTGATTTCGTGCATACTCGCCCAGCGTGTTGCCTACCACAACTACAACAACGTAGGTTACAATAGTTGTGCAGCGTGTCGACACCGGTTGTAAGTTGTCACGACACCAACACACCAAAAAAACGAGTAGCTCGTTATAATCATTGCCCTTTTTCCATTAGCAACGGAAATACTAGAGTTTTGAGTTTAGACATGACAGCATTAATTAAGACCTACTACCCCCAGCCCCCAAGAAACTATGTCTCGGAGCAGAGGTGAGCAGGGATAGAAACAAAGCTCGCCCACGCAGGGGGAGAATTAGAACGAAACAGCTCACAACCTAGCTTAAAACTACGATGAGTTTTTCAGGATAATCAGCACATCAACTTCTTTTCCTCTTTTCGTCAGTTCCGGCCTTCGTCTTGTGCCGTGTCTCCAGTTAGCATCTGAACACGACCAGTTATAATTATTGCCTAGATTTGCACAACTGAAAGTGAGAAGGGGTTTGGCGTCGCCGCCTCTTCCCCTTGTTGTGTGTGCCACGCACGATGCGGAGAGTCCACCGAGCGACATTGTCGCGGTGTCGACAACAATTGAGCGTAAAAGAAAAATGGAGGGTGTAGGAGCAGGTGCAGGGACTAGGACTTTGGCGTCAATGGCAGCTAGAGGAGAAGAGCTCGGGTGAGGGATCTAAGGTGGCGGGGCTAGGGGGTAGCGTTGATGTGCTAGGATTGTGTTAAATAAGCTTTGAGTTGGAAACTACTGTTGGACCTAGAACTTCGTTATTCCGGAATTACTGTTGGGCTTAGCACTCGGTTGTAAATAAATAAACAAACTTTTCACTTTTCTTTTTCGGGCGTTCTTATCTGTTTCATGGGGTCTCGGGGTTTAACTATGCCCACCGTATCTATCAATGATCTCTGTTCCCCTTTGGCCTAGGGACCCCTGATCTGAGAGCGAGGAAGATCACAGAAGCTGCCATGGAAATTTCACAGGCGTCCTGCCGTCCGCCAATCCTTACCATCACCGTGCCCAAACCACGCCATCAATTCGGCCGTGCCCCACATGTCCGCGTGCATTCCTCGCAGATCCGGCGGCTTGCGGCCCTCCTCATTTACGCGCAACGCAGCTCAACCTCCCCATGTGTTCTTCCGACAGTGCCGTTTCGAAACGGTCGATCGATGGACCTAGGAGTGAGTATCTATCCATCGCATGCAGTCGCAGAGCCAGCCAGCCATCTCCTGCATGCATGGTTTTGTTTGTTTGTTTGGGCAGCAATGCAGATGCAGCATGGATGGTGGATCGCGCGGCTGTCACGACGGCAGCAACGGATCGCCGTTCTGTGCCCCTGGCTGGCAGGCAGAGCGTGTCCGCTGCCGACCTCGTGACTCCTCCATGTCGTTCCATCCAACGCTGCACCCCTGCACGTACGCCTGCACCGGTGGCGAGTGCAGGTCAATGCGCGCGACCCCAACAAGTGCAATGCAAGAGATCGAAGCACGGAGTACACGAACAGACGACGCTAGCTGCTAGCAGCGAGAGGGAGCGGGCCGTAATCGTATCTAAATCCTTCAGAGTTCAGAAACAAATCGGGGAGAGAGATGTACAAGGGCGGCGTGCACGGTACCACTGCGCTCAGCGAGAATCATCCCACACGTCGTCCTCTGTTAATAGCCCTGCAAAAGTCAACGCGGCTATAATACGCATGCTTGTTCTAGGGACTGGATCCATCAAAACATCAAGGCCTTGTTTAGTTCCTCAAATTCCCTTCTAAATTCTATTATGCAAAAAGAAGATTCTCCATCACATGCATGAAGTACTAAATGTAGATGAAATAAAAAACTAATTACACAGTTTGATTATACTTTGCGAGACGAACATTTTGAGTCTAATTAGTCAAAATTTGGACAACTTTTACCAAATATAAACGAAACGCTACAGGAATTCTGATACAGTAATTCTGACCCCAATTCCGTGAACTAAACAAGGTCAAGGAAAGATTCACCAGAAAACAAGAAGGTAAAAACACCGACAAAACAAGGCAAAGAAAGAAAAAGAAAGAAAAGGGTGTCGATCTCAACGCATCAACCAACACATGAGCTCGAATTGTTTGTTTTCTCTGAGCTCAGCAGGCAGGGTGACCCACCCACGCTCGCGTGTCCCGAGCAGACCCACAGCTAAGGGGCGGCGCTGTGCTAACCCACACCTATTGCACGCTGTCCTTTTCTAATCCATGGCTGATCGATCCTGCTCCTGCTTGTTGCAATTGAGTATTTGGCTGTGGCTTCTCACACAAAGCTTCCCTCTAAACCTGCACTGCAACTGCTAGTACTTGTAGCCAGGACTAGTCTACTGCTGCTCTTTCTTTTGTTGCGTCGCCATCCACCATCACCACACCTGCCCCCAACCCCCGAAAAGGGCCCAAGAATTCGAGGACACTTCCTCCTCCTTCTCCACAATCGCCATGCCAAGATCCTTCCCCAAATCCTAGCACATGCGCAGCAATTTGTTTTTCCCCCAAAAGGGAAGGATTTCATTCCTTTCCGTTCCATGGTTTGGATTTGCCATGAAGCAAAGGCAAAGCTTCTTCTCCTGTGATCTTCCTGTACCGGGCCAGCGACCTGTGTGGCTGATTGGTTGATCCAAGCTGTGTATCTAGGAGGATAATAATGAGCGGCGGCAATTCTTCGTGGCTGATGCATCCCCCGCCGCCGGCGCCGGAGTCGTCGGCGCTCGACAACGTGGAGGCCAAGATAAGCCCGAGCATCGTCTTCATCGTGGCGATCTTGGCGATCGTCTTCTTCGTCTGCGGCCTGCTGCACCTGCTGGTGCGCCACCTGCTGCGGCTGCGTCGCCGGCGCCGCCGCGCGCGGGAGGACGCCGACAGCGTCACGGCGTTCCAGGGACAGCTGCAGCAGCTCTTCCACCTGCACGACGCCGGCGTCGACCAGGCCTTCATCGACGCGCTCCCGGTGTTCCTGTACCGGAACGTCGTCGGCGACGGCGGCGGGGGCGGGGAGGGCAAGGACCCGTTCGACTGCGCCGTGTGCCTGTGCGAGTTCTCCCCCGACGACCAGCTCCGGCTGCTCCCCAAGTGCAGCCACGCGTTCCACCTCGAGTGCATCGACACGTGGCTGCTGTCCCACTCCACCTGCCCGCTCTGCCGCCGGAGCCTCCTCGCCGAGCTCTCGCCCACCTGCAGCCCCGTCGTGATGGTGCTCGAGTCCGACAGCGCCCGCGACATGGCCGCGTCGGCGGCGAGGGCCACCGACGACGCCGACGCCGAGCCAAGCGCCGGGGACACGCTGAGGCCGGAGGGAGCGGAGGAAGTGGTCGAGGTGAAGCTGGGGAAATTCAAGTGCGTCGAAGGCAACAGCGCCACCGCCACAGCAGCAGCGGACGGAGCAGGCACCAGCGGCGTCGGCGACGGCGACGCCAGTGCCAAGGAAGGTCTCGGGCAGAGAAGGTGCCACTCCATGGGGTCCTACGAGTACGTCATGGACGACCGCGCCTCGCTCCGCGTGGCGATCAAGCCGCCCAAGAAGAAGCCCGCGGTGTCCAAGTCGCGCCGCCGCGGCGCCATGTCGGAGTGCGAGTTCGGCGCGTCCAAGCGCGGCGAGACCTCGCTCCGCCTGCCATTCCCAGCAGCAGCGCACAAGCAGCAGCAGTCGGACGCGGCCACGGCGAAGCTCGCCAAGGACAGCTTCTCGGTATCGAAGATTTGGATGGTGCCGTCGTCCAAGAAGGACCCCGACGCAGCCGGCGAGAGGCGCGCGGTGTCGTTCCGGTGGCCTGTGAGCAGCAAGGACGAGGGGGAAGGCAAGGAAAGGAAGAGCGGGAGCGAGGCCGACTGGGACGTGGAGGCCGGGAGCTGCGGCGGCAACAGCATCGTGTCGTCGCTGGCGGAGGAGAGGCCGTCGTTCGCGAGGAGGACCCTGCTCTGGGTCGTCGGCGGCCGGCAACAGAGCAGAGTCGGGAGCTGTTCATGATCAGCCCACGATTGTTCGAATGAAGAGGGGATTAAAAAAAAAGGCAAAGAAATTCTTTTGTGCTCTTTTGGTAGATTGGTGGTAGAGAGTAGTGATTTCATCAATAGCTAGAAATTTGTAAAACCCAAAAGGCTCTGAAAAATTCTTTCTTTCGCTTGTGTGCACTCGGTTCCTGCTTCACTTTTAATCAACTGTCAATGGACAGCAGCCTGCGGCCATGAACTGAAGAAACAAACACTGGAATCAGCCTCTGCTGCTACAAAGACAAGCATCTGCAGGTCATAAACTGCAACTGACAGTTCCTTTCTCTGTTGCTAATGAAGCTAACAACAACTTCTGAAACAGTACAGATTGTTTATCGAGAGTCCAGGAAAGGAGGCGATGGCTGGTCAGCACGCAAGGAAAAAGGGCGTTTGTTTGGATCCGCGCATCGGATCGGCCGGTGACGAGCATGTGATGAGCAAGCGTTGTTGCCATTGGCATGCTGCGCGAAGCAGCAGCAGTGCCCAGTGCACCACGGCGTGCTCCTTTGTTTGCTCCTGCTTGTATTTGGAATTCTGGCAGGGTGTCTTTCTCCTTTTCAGAAGGCGTGCCGTCGAGTTTAGGAAGGTGGCGTGCATCTTAACCTGATCTGTAAAGGCGGCCATCCGCTCAGCTCTCACTCTCAACAGAGCTTCTCTCTCCTCTGCGGCCAGTATATACATTTTGATACGCCACGATCCTGAATTCATTTTCTCTGGCTCAAACGATTCAAATGTAGTGTTGAGTAGCCGTAGAACACACACACACACTGGTGATTTGAGCTTCGAAGTTGTGTTCTGATTCAGGTGGTTGATGCTTTTATGCATGCTGGTGATTGGTGAAGTGGTGATTTGAACTTTGAAGTTGAGCTCTGATTCAGGTATCAATGGTTTTATTATGCGTGCGATGGAAATGGGGTCAGTCGGTAGGAGAACTGGTCCAGTGGCTGTAGGAGTATGTACCAGTGACTGTAGGAGGACAAGATGTTCAAAAGGTTTTGGACACCGGTGAGCTGTTCTTCAATCACCACAGGTTGCAACGGAACGATGGAGTCCTTCAGGCCACAGGCTGTTCCAACAAGCAGTTAGTGCACTTCGTACTACGACTCCAGTGCGCAGATAGTATGGATCTCTGCATCTTGCTTTGTTAATTACTGTATTCCGCTTTTGAGCAAAGCGGTGGTTAATGCAAGCGCAGCACGCGCTGCAAATCAAGTCAAACGCATCTAACCCCCCCTGCTTTTGGCTGCTGCAAAGCCTGGGCAAAAAATCTTTACAGCTACAGCTAGGTATTACCAGCACCGGAATTTTGTGGACTGGAGCTAATGATATACACTATACTACTATACTGCTTTGTTTTTGGTTTTTTTTTTTAAAAAAAAGGAGTCTCCCGGCCAATTATGAACCCATGAACATAACTATGGAATTTCAAAGAATTGGTGAACAAAAATCCCTGTTCCGGACACAAACAGTTGCTCAAAGCTTGTGTTGCCGCCGCCAACGCTTTAGTGCTGTGCCAAGGCTTAGATCACGGATTACCTGTTTTTTCCCCGGTTGATCGGCACCATCATGCGCGCACACACCACACGTGTCGTGGTCTCTCAAGTGGGCCCTGTGGAGCATCTCATTGACCATATTCATGCGCCGCTTGGTCCGTTCGACCGTTCCTCGTTCGACCGTTCCTCCCTCGTCTATTCTTTTGGTGGGCCTCGTGCAGCCTGCTTTTGGGTGATCCATGTGCGACCTCACAGACTGGGCCTCTAGATGCCTTCGCGGCCCTCCTTAATTTAGTGGCCCATCTTTGCTGATCAAATGTTTGCCTGGGAGGCCAACGATACACCAAATTTGAAGAAAACTTTGACGATTGGGCTGCCTCCATCGGCCCATTTTCAGATCGAGATCCACACACCCCTGTCTTCCCCCAATCCCCCCCACCCACACGGCCACACCTCCGCAGTCCGCACGAGCGCCCCCTCGCTCCCTCATGCCGCCGCCGCCGCAGCACTGGCCGCCGGAGCTGAACGAAGATGTTACGGCGGAGATCCTCCTCCGCATCCCGCCGTACGAGCCCGCGCACCTCGTCCGCGCCTCCGCCGTCTGCAAGCTCTGGCTCCGCGTCGTCTCCGACTCCGCATTTCTCCGCCGCTACCGTGCCTTCCACCGAGTCGCCCCGCTGCTCGGCTTCTTCTACGATCTCAATACTCCAGCACCCTTCCCTGGCTTTGTCCCCACCACGGCAGCCTCCTCGCCGCCTCAGCCTGGGCTTGCCGACGGCCGTGCTAGATGGGTCTCTGACTGCCGCCACGGCCGCGTCCTCCTCAAAGTGCTTGGCAGCAGGAGCTTTGTTGTCTGGGATCCACTCTCCAATCACTGTGAGGTGCTCCAGGCGCCCCGCTCCTCGCACACATTCCATTCCAAGGCAGTCGTGCTTTGCGCCGTGGCTGGCTGCGATCACATATGCCACGGCGGTCCGTTCCTTGTGGTCTGTCTGAGCATCGATTTCTTCGACGCCATTGTCCATGCACATGTTTACTCATCGGAATCTCGTTCCTGGTGCACACCAACTTCTGCACAATTTGACTGTACACCCTGCTTCTTCGACTTGACGCGTGCTGCTCTTGTTGGAGATGGAATCTACTGGACTGTCAATAAAGGGAGGTGCTAGAATTCTGAAGTATGATTTGGTCGAGCACCGTTTGTCTTTAATCGTCATGCCATACTTGTATGAAAATTATCCAGTCCTCATGCAAAATAAGGATGGTTGGTTGGGGATTGCTGGTGTGTTGGGTTCAAGACTTTACCTTTGGTCGAGAATGGTGAATGCAGAGGGAGTTACAGGTTGTCAGGATGGGTACAACGAGGGTCATCAAACTTAAGGAAATATTGCCTGTGGACATTATTTCTGACCAAGCTAATGTGATTGGTTTTGCTGAGGGTGTTGAGGTTTTCTTCATAAGCACAAATGCCGGTGCCTTCACATTTGAGCTGAAGTCTGGAAGGGTGAGCAAAGGTAGGCGAACCTAGGGACTACTTTGGCATCACCCCCTTCTTTAGCTTCTTCACTGCAGGTACAATTTCAACCCTATGCTTTTCTTTTTCTACCCCTGTAGTTTACAGTATCTGTGTCATTCATATACTGATTTTGTAGACATCATATTGACTAGAAATAAGATATATGCGCTATAGGTAGCAGATTGTGTAGATGTTTGTTCAATGAAAATAAATGATACCTGTGCTAGATTGGGTATTTGATAACACCAAATTTTGTTCGACTTAACCTATTTCAAGGATCATCTTGATACGGAGTATTTAGCAAGCTGTAATGACGTAGCAAAATTTAACTATTTCCTTGTGGACGTTGGTTTGTGTTTTATTATTTTACTGCCTCCATAAGTGTTAGGAGTGGGCATATTCCCTACTGCTGCATCCTATAAGTACAGTATATATCGAACTTTGTAACACTTTGGACTTGTGTACTTGGTACTTTCCAGATTGTGGACCAGACAACTTTTTGCTGCTAGTGTACACATTAGTACTTCTGTGACAGTGTAGCTGTTCTAATTGTACGGAGTAGATTTTGTTGGGGAAATCAGTGACACCTTTGTCTTTGGAAACCGTAGTACCTGACAATACAACATTGTCCCTAATTTTCTTCATGTTCAACTTGTTGTATTATCAAGAAGTGACTAGAAAGATGTGGATTTTCTTAACCTCCATTTTTTTATAATAATATCTGGTTTTCCAATTCTTTTGTTGCACAGTAGACAATCTCTACCACTCAATCTTAAGAAAACTACGTAAAGTGAGCTATGAAATAATTCATACTTGTATGATTGTTGTCTTTCAGATCTTGGATGCAGCAAATGGACAAAGTAATCACTATCTCCCAAATTAAGAATGGCAGTGTCTGGCCAATTTACAAATTCATCAAAGTGACTCTGTCGATGCTTTAAAATGCCAAGTATTCCATTGGGTAGTTTGATTTATGGGAGTGTAAGCCACCATGCATATTATGTTATTATCAAACTCATGTACCTGCATGCTTTGTATTTGGTTAAGGATTATGATAATGATTGTGAAGATTCCAGGTGCACACTTAAACTGGCCTTGGTTGTTTTTTGATGGTTGATATTTTGATAAGTGCACTGGTTGGAAGGTTAATTATCTGTGTGCTCCTTAATTTAGGGGCCCATCGTTATTGATTGGACTGTACTCAGAAAATGGGCCTGGAGTTTCCTCTCTGGATTACTAAGCACATCGTTATTGATCGTTGGCAGGCTAATGCTGAGAGCCCATTACGTTTTTTTTTCTTTCAAGAGAGAGAGAGAGAGAGATCCGCTAAAGCTTTATATCGTTGTATTCGATTTAACGGTATAGTTTCCAAGCTGGAGTGAACATAATAATCATATACTTGCATACTAAAACGCTTATAACCTTTTTTTTTCATGTAGAAGGATGCTTGCAATGTCTTATATCCATTCCGAATTATACATCGCTTTAATTTTTTTTTCTAAAGACAAGCATACATTCAGATTTTAAGCATGCACCTAGTAGAGAAACAAAAGGTTTCACAATTTTGGGCGAAGGGAGAGAAGAACTGCATTTGAAACGTGAAATAATAAGTTAAATATCCTATTGACGATTTCATTGGTAAGGTATACACGTGTCTATTTAACTCACCATTTATCCAATTATTAAGCTTGTTTAAATTATCTATTGTCCAAATTAAATAAATTAAATGGCCAAATGGTGCTTATTAATTGTTTGCGTTCTGGTGCACACGTGTCGACGATTATTGGCCTCTGTTGCTTGTGTGTCAACCAAAGACGTACGTCATCTTTCTCCATCTCTAGAAAAGTAAGTACGCGCACCAAAAGGATAATATGGAAGCAAGCCACGCACACCTTTATTTTGTCAACGGAATATGCCCTTCCGAAATCGTCCACTACAACAGACAGTACCACAGGAATCAACTTGCTCTCAACCTACCAAGTTGGATCACGAGCTAGGCACGGAACAACGGCACAACGCAGCCGCGACGTCTAGGTCATCTGGCTCCTTTTCCTAGCTTGCCGTCCATGCTCGCTTCGACTATAGGACGAATCGGTGGTGCCGGCCGGCCTCGCGCTACTCCTCAGGTCGTCTCGCCGGATGAACACACGGTCACGGCACGAGCAACCTAAACAAAAGGTCACTCAAAAGCACACTCCAACGACGCGCCAACGAGACGCGGAGAAATGAATTCTCTAGCATGCACGGCACGGGGGTGGCTCGTGGCAGCCGTACGTACGTACGTCGCCGGCCGGCCGGCCTCAGCTCCCCTCCGCCGAGCGGGATCCGCACACGGCGCGGGGCATATCCCCTCTCCGGCCAGTCCTCGCGGAAGATGACGCGGAACGGTCGGTCGTCCTCGTCCAGGCTTTGACGAGATGCTTCGATCGGGCACATGCTTACGGATCACCACCAGCCGAGCTGTGCGAGACTGGTCTGGTACTGTCTAGAGCCAATTGTTTAGCGCTCAAGAACAACAACGCCTGCACGCCGCGGATATTTCTTTACATAGATAGTGTGATATGTCGTATATAATTAAAATCTCACTTGGAACGTGTCCTTTGGCCGGACCGTGGATCTCTCGGATTTCTTGGGGGCGATGCCGATCACGTTGGTTGCATTGAACAAGAGCTCGCCTAGGCTCTAGCTCGATCCATCCCGGTGCATTGTCCAGGCCGATCGAGCATGTGATCCCAATGATGGCATGGTACATACAGAGAATGAAACCAAGGAAGGAAGCGACGATATTCTTTGCGTCATACAAAAAACCATTCCAAGCAATGATTCGACCGGACATCGATCGATCGGCCACATGCGTGTGCCTTGCCTCCTCCAGCTTCGTTCGTCCGTTCGGTCCGCATAATCGGATGGATATGCATGCATGCATCTTGCGTATGGAAACTCCAAAGTGAGTTGCGCCGTGGAACGGTTCGATTCAGAGTTTCGTTCCACATCCAGTGGTGTATAGACTATAGTATTAGCTAGGTTGGTGACTTGAGTTGGATCATGTGCAGTGCAGACAGACAGAGAACACAGATCAGTTCGTTAGATGTGGCAGCAAACCTAACTTGTCACGTCCAAACATCTGTCCACTACTAGTAGCTTCACTGATGAAACTGCGTCCGGAGGTGGACGTTTCCGACGTCGCACCAAACATGAGATAACGCGATAAGGGTCGTCAGATCAGTGAAAGATTTGCGTCACTGCCTCTCGAGCTAGCGGATAGATAGATAGATACAGTAGATAACAATGTAGTTCGAAAGCAAAGACCACCACGGAGAGGTAGTAGTAGTTCGGAAGCAGACAACCACGGAGTGACTGAAATGGTGCGTGACCATTATTAGTACAGGACCTCTCGCGCTAACGTGTAAACGGAGTAACTTCTGTAACAGTATGATGATATGTTTTCAGAAATCGTGGCGTTTCCTAATTTCACAGGACATGAACAGCCCGGGAGCAAATCGCCAAACTCCGGTGTCTGGTCAATCAGCCTCAACGGAAGCGTGTTTTGACTAGTGGCCGGGATGCAATAACTTTTTACCTATAAATGCCCGGATGACCACTCACCCGGCCCCGAAAGCAGCTCGCCAAACTCGTTTTCTACTACATTGCAGTAAGTAAACGCACGAGGGCGCCACGAACGCCAGGCGCTCGCTGCCATCCTAGCCTAGGCTAGCAGCGCGGACTTGCCGTCAAGCTGGTCAGAGCACGGCAGACGCCACGTCCTCATCTCATCCATACCGACGGCTGCTACTCCATCCGATCTTTCTTCCACACGGAATAGGCTGTAGCGGCCGCTATGGCACCGAGCACCGGCTAGCTAGGATGTTGCCGCCAGTGCCCCATGCGCGGCGCGCATACGATTTGTTGGAGGGATTTGGTTTAGTAGCTCCACGTACGCTACGCACGGCGACGGCGAGAGCGTGCATCGAATCCGACGGGAGATGGACGATGGATGGATCCATTTCCATCGGGTTGGGCAAAAAGAATAGGAAAGCACTGACGTGGTCGTGCACTGCCACTGGTGTGTGTGCTTATCCAAGCTATCCCAGCTTCAGTCAGGGTCGGACAACCATTGTTGACTCGAGATCCTTCTCTAGTCCTAGGCTACTAGCAGTGCGCATTGTTGTTGAGAGGCTGCGCCGAGCCACGGAAGATTCGTTAAACCTTCTTCCAGTCTGAACCAAGTTTTGCTTTGGATGCTGAAAAGTTTCCAGGTGTTATGGTAGTCGCATTAGATTTCCACATTGAGACCAGGCCGTCTACGTATTTTCTCCTCCTCTGAAAGTCTCAACCAAGTTCCAGGCTGCTTCTACACTCTTTGATTATTGCGCGACAGAGACCATTCACCCGGGCGTACAGCAGTATAGTACCGCTACCGACATGGTGTGGCTGTTGGGCAGACATCTGAACCATCATTTAGCCTAAAGCCCCTTGCCGGCGAGGGTGAAATGATGGATCACCCGCCACCGTGCTGTGGCCTTTAGACCAGCTGCACCGCTGCCTGTAAAGGCGACCGGTAAACGTTTACAGGTCGAAATCTTCCGCACCGGGGGACTGGAAACGTGACTGGAAAGCTCCCGACAGCTTCCCGAATGCCAAATCTCGGGTCTGTTGCGAGCGAACGGAAAACACTGCCGGGGCCCGCGCTTTTGGGACGGAGAGAGAGAGCCTCAGGGCAGAAGAAGCTTCGCCCGCCGTGGTCGTGCTCCAGCTCGGTGGCGTGCTCGTGCTTGGCGGGCCAGACGACGGCGGGGAGGAGGAGGAAGGAGCGCCGCCGCGGACGGAGAGGTCCGCCGGCGACCTCCA
>DXKC01009869.1:0-10079 GCA_031170775.1 Cymbopogon citratus
GGTTCACAAGATTAGACACATGCAAGATGAATATAGTGGTTAAAGTGAATAGGAAACAAGGATGATCCCATGCTATACTTGCCTTGGTCAAAGGGTTCTTGCTGATCCTGCTCAAAGAACTCTTGATCTCCCACGAACTGCTCACTGTCTATACTCGATCAACATCAACACACAAGCATCCACGCAATCATACATGAGCAAACATAGGATATAATTAGAACAGTGCACCATACTAGATAAAACAGATTGAAAAGTTTGTAAAACTAATCTACACGTTACTACGATCACACAGACGTCAAGATCATCAAAATCGGAGCTACAACGAGGAAGATATGATTTAAACAAGGTCTATTTTGGAGGATAAAAGAATAAATCTAGATTTGATTTTCAAAACTCAGAAACAGATCTAAAAGTGGTACTGGTAGATAAAGGACTAAATTATGAATCTAACGCAACTTGAACGGATCAAATCGGAGTTAAAATGAAGATTTTATAAGCAATTGAAGATAATGGCAATTCTGTAAATATCCAGAAGATTATTTTGGATCTGCTAAAAGATAAATACGCTTTCGAAAGATGAAAACGTATTCTGGATAATACGCTATGGACCGCGGGATTGATCTTTAAATAATAGTAAGGGGTTTCCTGCAAAACTACCACCCCGAAGGGGTATCGGCTGACGTGGACCATCGGATCTAAAGCCAACGGCCCAGATTAGATCAGAAGAGACCCACGGCGGCGCTGCCGACCGGAGGTGAGAAAGACGGCGGCGCTCTCGCCGGCGTTGGGCAATCTGGCCCTATAGGCCACGGTTTTGCATGAGACTAGATCCAAACGAACGACAAGCTCAATGCGAACTCACCGGTGAAGAAATCGAAAACAAGTGCGGACGGGGAACGACGGACGTCGAGGTTTGGCGGACGGCGGCTCCCTGCAAAGTCCGACGAGCGATTAGGAACAGCACAGAGCAAAAAGAAAAGAGAAATCGAACTCGGCGAGTTCTTTAAGTCGACCCGAGGCTCAAGAGCGAGATTATGGTGAAGATACGGCTTCAATTCGACGAATCCGATCGTGGCGGAGCTCTAGAGCTGCGGCGGCTTGGTTTTTAGGGCAATCCGTTGCGAGGCGATGTGGAAAAACTCGGCGCTGAGCGCGCGGTTTATATGGGGAAGCTCAGCGTGGGCAGCACGCCAAACGCGAGGCGAGTCCGGGCGGATTACACCGTCATTGCCACGGGCAGTGTCCGGTTCGGCCACGAACAAGAGGAGGACGACGACGCCGACAAGTGGGACCGGCTCGTCAGCGAGTCCAGGAGGAAAGGTGGCGGCTGCCTCTTTGGCTGGACTGGGCCTCGGCCATCCGGCCCAAGAGAAAGGAATAAGCGGGCCAACAGCCATGCTGGGCCGAAAGAAGGAAAAGGCCAACGGGCCAAAGGCGAGAGAGATAGCCGACTGGGCCAGAAGAAAAGAAAAACGGCCAAGCGGGCCAAAACAGTGAAACAAGAGGGGAGGGATGGAAGTCCTTTTCTTTTTATTTTCAAAAGCTTTCCACATAAAATTTTGAAATCCTTTTGAATTCAAACCAAAACCACTCATCACAAGATAAATAATGCAGCAGCATGTATGCATAATTCATGTATCTACCTCATGACATATTTTATTTAAACAAAACTTTATTATATCGCTAAGTTATATGCTCACAAAATATATAATTAAATCAAATTTAACTATTTTGAAAACATGCAAATTTTGGGTGTTACAATAATAGAAGGGAGGCACCACATAATGTAGATAGCATGTAAGAAAATAAAATGTTAGCAAAATGATATATCATGTTAATACACGGTGTATGCGGCTTGCCTTATCAATATTATTAGTCTATACCTGAGTCTTGACAACCAATTTATGACCTGAGAGCTCAAAATGAATCAGAAAACATGTGCGAACAAAAAAAGAACAAAAACAATTGAATTTTGACCAAAAATTGAGCATAATTACATCCTGGAAAACCCGTTTTCTGCTGAATCTCCACATTGGCTATATAAACTGGACCCAGGCTAACATTGAAAACTGATCTAGTCATTGAAACCCGTTTTTTGCAGTCTGTCTCCAACTCATGTGTTTTCCTTTAGAAAGTCATCTAGTCTCGTGGGAATCTTGTAAATCAGCTGTGAAATAAATTTGTACTAGGATAAGACCATCTTTGTCACCTTCTTTATACGAGACAATCATGGCCGATCGAAAGAGATATCTATCTAATCATCAAAAACACATCTATATATCTTTACATTCTATCTTTTACCTCATGCTCTTCTTGTCCAGGAATTCTCTCAACTATATTGCTTGTATTCTTGGTGACCTTGCCGATTCTAGGGCAACCCCTGTTGTGAGTCGCCCTGACGGTGGAGGCTTCCATTGTTTTTTCAAGCAAAGAACTGGCAGTAGCATCAAATTGACCCTATTGACCATTGAGTACTAAGCCTCATCGTTTGCACCTAAGTCCATTGTACTTGGGCTTGTGCAATGCAACATCTGACAATATCGACCCTGCTGGTGTTGGTTGGATTTAGCTTGTTGTTGACTCTGCTAGGGAAGAAGAAGCAAAGATATCTGCTATTCATGTATATCATCAGATCCAAAAACAATCCCAATAACATGATTAGGCCTTTGTTTCATCAACTTCTTGAGGAGATTGATAAGATGCTAGATGCGAGGACGATGGCCCAAGTTGATGCCCCATCTAGAGTATTCCCATGCATGCTTTAAGGTGTATTGACGAGGAGAGGGGCGTGTGTCAAGAAGATCCAAGATATCAATTGTCATCCCGAACAATGACGGAACCAGCAATTTTGCTTAAGGGGTGCCAGTGAAATGTGATTGTATTTTTTTTAGTGTGATAAAATATACATATTAATATATTTTAATGGTTTTTTACACTGATTATAACCAAATTCATAGTCTTTTTAATAAAAATGAGTAAAAAATGTCATTTCTCATGCTATAAATTCAAATATGTTAGATATGTATACACTCATTAAACAAATTACCGTGCATGGGGGTGGCCACGGCCCATGCTGGCCACCCCCTGGTTCCGTCACTGATCCCGAACATTGTATTACACAAAGAATGTGCTAAACTAATTGCTAATCAAGCTAAGCTATTATGAGATCCATGTGTATGGAAATCTTAGCAAATTTATGGAGGTTTATAATGCACCGGTGGAGGGGGAAGATATACAAAATTCCTATTTTCGTCGAGAAGCATATCTATTAGTGTTTTAGCCCTGATTGGCTAGTAAACCTAAACATGGGATATTGTTCAACTTTAAATTTATGAAGGGCCAAGGAGCTAGGCATCACTACTATTTGGCAATTGAAGCAGATGGGATCAGGTTAGGAGAGTTGGTACTACTTTATCAATGAATACTTTTGCACAGCCATGTAGGGTCGAGATGGCGAACTAGAGGGGGTCAATAGACCTTTCTAAAACTAATTGCACCAGCTAACCGAAAAAAATACAGAATTAAAATTATTGGTCTAGCCAAGACTAGAGCCCTCTATAATCTCACTAGCACCTTATAAGATCCTAATTAGGCAACAAAGGTGTCGGGCTATCAAGATCTTACAAAACCAATTTTAGATGCAAGATCACACAAACCTAAGCAACTAGTACTTAGCAATCATGGGAGATCCTACACAATTCTAATAAGCCCAAGCACAAAGCCACCTAAGCTCACTAATAATGCTCAATGACAAGGCTACACAACCAAACGAAGGAGCTTGAGTTACACAAACTAAGAAAGACTACTTCTATGCCACAAAAGAAAAGTTACTAAAACTAAACCAGTTACAAGTGCAACTACACAAGCACAAAATATATAAGAATGGGAATATAAGATTGTGTATATCGAAGAGTACAAACCACCGAGAAGATGAAGGAGACAATGTTGATAGGGTGATTTTTTTCCTTCAAGGTTCACTTGGTTACCGCCAAGCAGTCTCCATTGAGACAAGCTCAAGGTTGGCACCAATCCTCTTGCTAGTGGTGACCCCACTGGTCAGATCACTCTCCCATGTGGAGTGCTTACCACAAGCTCTAGGATTTGATCCGGTCAGACCACTTGACCCTCTTTGTGTCTCGCTTTACTAGAGCTACTATTCACAATCCACGCAAGGTGAGCACAATCCCTCAAACAAGCACTTTTTTGAAGCACCACATAATCTCCTTGTTGCATGCTTCGACGAGTCTCGATCTCCAAGACGTATAGGAGGTGGCAACCTCCAAGAGTAACAAGCACCACCAGGTTGCAATACAAACACCTAGTGGCACTCAATAAAATCTCTTAAAGCAATTGCACTAGAATTTCTCTCACTCGATCGGATGAACACTATCAAATATGAGTGAGTAGAGGGCTTCCAAAGCACCACCACACAAGCTACCAAGTCCTAGGTGTGCTTAGCAGCCAGCCAAAGCCAGCCAAGGGGTGTTTAAATAGCCCCAATGGGCTAAATAACCGTTAGATGCTTGAAACCGAACATCACACCGAAAACATTGCCATAGAACCCAGAAATCATAGGGTCATCAGACCAATTCCTTTGCATCCATTAATGCCTCTCTAATGAACCACCAAGCACCACGCGTCCTATTCAAACTAGCCAACCATTGTTGTTCTTAGTCGCACCATCAGCACACCATCGGACTCTGGGCATCAGACCCTGACACCCGGGTCTGACAAAGACTACAGAGCTCCATAGAGTGCAAAACTATCAAATTCGAGTCTAACACAAACTGTTAGACCAACGCTAGGTTCCAATGTTGACATGCATTGTCACCACATTTGAAACCTCGTTCACACATGTGTAGTCTGGCCATCGGATTCGGTCGATATATGTCGATGCTATCGTGCAGCCCCAATCCAATGCACCTCCTTTTCTTCTCCAAACACTTCCAAACTTCACCACCTTTATAAATGAGCCAACACCACCAAGTGTACATCATCATGTGCATGTGTGTTAGTATTTTCACAATCATTTTTACAGGATTCTTACTTGTTGTTACTTCGCCACTCGATCCCAGCATGACTCAATGTTAGATCGCTCAACTAGCACTAGATGACCGATATGCAAAGGTTCCCCCTTTTGATAATACGGTTATCTATCCGAAACTCAGGCATCATCTTCTCTACACACCAATGCTTGATGAAACAAAATGCCCTATAGCTAGGTAATACCTTGCCTTACGCTTTTCGTTTTATCTCATCCAAGTGTCATTGATGCAACATATGCACCAATGTTCATATTGGTTATACACAAAGAAGAATGAAAGAGAAATAATTCACAAGCGCACGGATATCAGTGAGCACTTCACCCGGGAGAAAACTTGTGATGACTAACCAAGTATTTATTAATACCCCTAAGCCTCAAACAAGGTAACGTGATATAAGCGATATAAAGAAGATTACTACGACACTCTAGTTCCAACCTATGTCAAGCTATATAGTTACTGCTCTAATGGGGATACCAAAGGAAAAGAGACACCACAGAGGACCCTTAACCCTGGCACACAAATCCTACCAGTCCTACTAACGAGAGGAGGCTCCAAAGGATCAACGATATTGTCACCCCGCGATCTACCACCGATCCGGCAAGATAGGGTGTATCTACGAGTACCCGAGCTTAAGAACCATGCTTAAACTACGGATGATTACTCTATTCAATACACGAAGAGAATAAAGCAAACTCGTAAAACATAGAACAATGATAACAATGTACTTACTAGTATTAAAAGTTGAATTGCCGAAGAATCTTAGAACCAAGCTCTGGGTTAGGAGTACTTAATCCTGCAGGTACAAGCAGGAGAGGACACGCCGACAGGCCGGGCTTTCTCCAACTTCCCTCTACTCTATCTCTCTCAATCTAGAAGAAGAACTCTAATCTCACATGGAGACTAGAAAGCATGCAGGGGGAGGGCGGCCGCCCTATCCTGGTGATAGGTGGGCCCCTGCTTCTAGGAGGTGGCTTCCCGAGTCCTCTAGAGTATTCCTTTTTCATATGTAGGTCCTTTCTCTCTATGTAAACCGGACATGTGGGCCTTCTTTGGTTGTTTTAAGGTATCCCCTATAGAAATAGATATTCACCAAAACTCATAGAATTCTATCAGTAAAACCCCTAGTCTACAATGGTGATTCATTTTATATCCTTCTGTAAGTTGGCAGTTAAAATTGATAGTTAACTACCGTCAACAACCAACACAATTAATAATGATATGATCTACCTCATATATCATCCCAAGACCATATTGGTTCATCGCATGCATCGGTCCATCGGCGTGAAGTCTTACTCGAGCTTCATCATCTCGTGTCCACCACTTCGATCAAAACCTCTAACTTTCCCTTGAAACTTACAATCGGTCCATCAAGCCAAGTCTCATCTTCTCCACTTTAGGCACATGACTCCATGTCATGTATCATGCAATGAGCTCCTTTGTCCCATTCACCTATGAACTATCTCCTGTGTATTTTGATTCAAACACATGTTAGTCTACCTAAAGTTGTCACTCAATTACCAAAAAAATCAAACAAGGACCTTTCAATGAGGCGATAGCAATTCAACAGCAATGCATGTCTCTTTGCGCACAATATGGTGTTGTCAAATCCTCTAAGGTCACCTTTTAGGAGCCGGCAAGCTAATGCAATTAGAAATACTTTAGAAATCACCAATCTAGCCCCATGGGATGAAGTTCTAAGCTGATTTAAGAAATAATTTTAAAATTGTTGGAAGAAAGTTTGGGTGGTGTGCATTTTAAAATAGCTGCGAGTTAACTATCCCTCGTATTTTGATTACACAGAAGCTTCTAATGGTAGGAAAGTGCCCAACTTTTATAATTCAGTGATTAAGATAATAAAACCACAAAAAGAGCATATTAGCATGTTTTGTGCTCAAGCTAAGTGGGTGCAGTTAGTACCATGGAATATACAAGAAGTCATATATAACTTCGATTATCTTTTTACCGGTACTGCTTTCTTATGTTATTCTTTACTGCAATCTTGTTTTATTGGTTCTTGGACACAACTAACTAGAAAATTTTCATAGACATTTCACAATGGAACTAGTGACTTAAATTGTCTGATATGATATCAGTTAAGCAAGGATGTGACAAGTCTATCCTTCATGCATGATCTATGTTAATGGATTCAAAAATATTAAAAGTTGATGTTTTAATTTGATAATTTCTGAATAGATTTGTTGATTTAGTTTTGTTGGCTTGCACTTTAATATTAAAGAATAGTTAGGGTGCTTTGAGTTTCTTTCTGTTAAGCATTTATGTATAAAAAAAGCTTACACGGTTTGTATGGCTAGCACAACGCCTAATTTGTCTATTTCTTTTCTCTCAAGCCGATTCACGAGAATCCGTTAGAGATGAAGTTTTCATTTTATGTATCTGTGTAAATTTGAGAAAACCAAGAAAAAAATCATGTGCAAACAAAGGGGGTCAAATTTAAAATTGTGCAAATTTGAGTAGACACAAGGAAAATACCAACCATGGCTAGTTTGGAGAGCTCCACACCGTTTACTATTTAAACTGGCGTAAGCCACGTTTAGAACTGACCTAAGCCCAGCTTTAGAAGATCCAAGGCCATTTTGATATTTTATTTTAGAAAATCTTCGGCTCCTATGGGAGACTAGTAGATTTCAAATGATTTTTTTTCTCTGTTGGGATAAAACTACACCTCTATTTATATGAGAAGGTCCTATTCAAAAAAATCCCCATATATCCAATCGTAAAAATATCAATATGTGTTTCTTTTCATCTTCTACTTCAATCTCTTCTGACCCCCTTATTATATCCAGCACTTCTTTAGATAAAATTCGTTTATGTTAGGTGGTCTTGCTGATCCTAGGATGACACCCCTTTGCTGATCCTAGGATGACACCCCTTTGGGTCTTTGAGATCTTTGATTACAGCCAGCACAAGGGGATGGGTCAACAGATGCTCATCAGGTCCGGCACCTTCACCGTCGGCGGCCACGACTGGTCCATCCTCTTCTACCCCGACGGCTTCAGCTCGGCAAGCAAAGATTGCATCTCGGTTTATGTCGAGCTTCTGGGAAAGGAAGCCATCGTATTGGCGTCCTGCGACCTGAGGCTTGTCGACCATACCAGTGGTTTGACGTTTTCTGTGCACAAGACAGAGCTCAGGAAGTTCAATTCTGCTGATTCTAGCAGGTTTGCTCCACAGACTAGCTTGTTTATGAATCGGAGCAAGTTCGAGTCGTCGGCTTACCTTCAGAATGATAGTCTCACCATCGAATGTATTATCAGTGTAAAGAAAGCACCACGGATTTCTACAACCAAACTCCTGAACAAAATTGAGGTGCCACCATCCAGCATCACAGAGCAACTTGGCAAGCTGTTAGATGCAGAAGAAGGTACAGATGTGACTTTCATTGTTGGCGGAGAGACTTTCGCAGCACATAAGATTCTGCTCGCAATGAGGTCACCAGTTTTCAAGGCTCAGCTTTATGGGCCGATGAGTGATGCCAATTCACAGCATGTAGCAATCCAAGAGATGCAACCTGCTGTGTTTAGGACCCTGCTGCATTTTATCTATAATGATTCCTTGCCTGTGGACTATCATGGTGGAGGTGGAGGCACTAATAACTGTGAAATGATCTGGCATTTACTCGAGGCTGCTGATAGATATGCTGTGGACAGGCTGAGTTTGGTATGTCAAAGCATTCTTTGCAACAACCTTGACGTAGAAAATGTGTCAACAACGTTGGTTTTAGCCTGTCGGCATGACTGTGACAGGCTTAAGGATGCTTGCCTTGAATTTATCACCAATAAAAGAGTGATGAATGCAGTGGTGGAGACCCAAAGTTATAAGAATCTCAAAATAGCCAATCCTTCTGTGTTGTTAGAAGTATTTGAGAAGAAAATGAAGTCCTGCGCGCAAAACATAAGCATCATCTGAAGCTGTCCACTAGAGTGAGTTCTTGAATTATATAAATAGGATACCGTATTTTGCTAGATTGAGCAGCTCATGTATTGCGGACAAACACATGTTGAGGAATCTTAGACTAGATAGGTTAGTT
The DNA here is from genome assembly GCA_031170775.1 of Cymbopogon citratus. Taxonomy (NCBI): domain Eukaryota; kingdom Viridiplantae; phylum Streptophyta; class Magnoliopsida; order Poales; family Poaceae; genus Cymbopogon; species Cymbopogon citratus. The sequence continues at coordinate 9,094 of DXKC01009869.1, forward strand.
AGTTCTTATTAGAGATAAAAGACTGTCATTGTGTTGCAAAACCAGTGCATCCCTTGCTTGGTCCACTAATATTTTTTATACTTTCAGAACAATTGGCTATTTTAATTGTTTTTTGACTTGAATGTGTGAATATTTTTAGTGCACATATTATTCTTTTTTTTACTCTTTGTAGCAAAAATTGCATTAGTGGTTATGCATGCAGACAGGGCATGTTTACATGTAATGCTATGGATTCATCCATCGCAAATTATTCTCGACAGTAATAGTAGCATATTTTTGTTGGCTAGCACTATAAACATGAATATATTAACCCTGTCACTGTGTTTTTTTCCTCCGTATTTAATTTTAACCGCTTATGTTTGCCAATAAACTCTCCTCCACAGCAGTTGCATAATTTTAGAGTGCTCATGTGCTTTGGACATATACTTGCACAATAGTTAGGATTCTGAATATTAATGTTTAAAATTAATGAAACAAACCTCTTATTAAACCAAAGGAAATTATTATTTTTCTAGTGCACTGGACTCCATGCACCCACCAACAGATGTGGTTTTTGGATAGTATTGACCAAAAGCTAATAATTGGATCCTACCAAAAACAGTTTGGGATCTGACCTTTTTATTGAATTTAGAGCTTAATTAAAACTAAACTAGCCTTGTATTTTGCTTTTTGCTGCCCTGGCTTTGGATCAATTTTTGGAAACTTTTGTGGTGTGACATTTGTTAGTAAATAGTAAGTGATGTTTTAGTTGGGAGTAACATTAAAATGCTTTTTTCACTCATAACATTAACAGCCATTGGCAATTGGCAACTAATTGGTCTAAATAAAAGTATTGGCAAGGAAAACATTGTTAATCTTAACTAGGAGGATACCCCATCCATTGCTGCAGGAACTACGATTTAGAATGAGATTAAACTATCCATGCAATTCTTAGAAACTGATTAACTATTACAAACTAATATTAGTAGATAGTGTGGCACGCTAAT
>DXKC01009871.1:0-12690 GCA_031170775.1 Cymbopogon citratus
GGGATTTGAGGGGGATCCTTTCACATGGCGGAATAACAGCCGCACTAGTGCTCTATATGTGCGGGAGCGCCTTGATAGAGCGGTGGCAAATAAAGATTGGTTGGCTCGGTTTCCCTTGTATCATACAATAAATGGGGAGCCCAGACATTCTGATCATCGCCCTGTCATTGTGAACACCAATTCCCCCCAAGGTGGAAGGAATGGTGGTGGTGGTGTTGGAGAGCGGATGTTTCGTTTTGAGGCAAGTTGGGTGGAGGAGGAGGATTGTTCTATGCTGGTGGAGAATGCTTGGAAGACCTCGGTTGAAGCGAGGGGTGAGAGTGTCGGAGAGGCTCTAAAAAATGTAGCTAGAGATTTAGGGGATTGGGGAAGAAACGTGTTGGGAGGTTTGGAAAAGAGTATTAAAAAATAAAAAGAGATCTTGAGGAGTGTAGGAGGAGGGTGATCTCGGAGAATTCTGTTAGGAGGGAGGAGCTGCTGAAGTTTAAATTAGAAAAATTAGAGGAGAAGAAAAATTTGTACTGGCGGCAAAGAGCGAAGGTGCATTGGTTACAGCATGGAGATCGTAATACAAAATTTTTTCATCAGTTCGCGTCGGAGAGGAGGAAAAGGAGTCGTATTAATAGACTAGTTAAGGAGAATGGGGAAGTGGTAGTGGAGGAGGGGGAGATTAGAAATATGATCTCTAACTTTTATAAAAATTTGTTTAATGCCTCGACAGGCTCCCGAATGGAGGAACTATTACAGCAGATCCCTGCAAAAGTCTCGGGGGAGATGAATTCATCTCTGCTTAAGCCATTTACAGCAGAGGAGGTGAAGGAAGGTCTGGATTCTATTGGGGATCTGAAAGCGCCCGGCATAGATGGTATGACCTCTCTTTTTTACAAGCAATATTGGGAGATTGTGGGTGCGGATGTCACGAGGGAAGTTCTTCAGTTCCTAAATGGAGGGATCATGTCAAGAGATTGGAACCAAACTGTTATTGTGCTGATTCCTAAGGTGCCAAATCCTGAAAGTTTGAAGGATCTTAGGCCGATTAGTTTGTGCAATGTTGTTTATAAAGTGGCTTCCAAGGTCTTGGCTGCTCGACTTAAACTCATACTCCCGGATATAATTTCTCAAAATCAGAGTGCTTTTATCCCGGGACGGCTTATAACAGATAATGTCCTGGTGGCCTATGAACTTAATCATTTTTTACATAATAAGAGGAGTGGGTCTGATGGTTATGCAGCCCTAAAACTTGACATGAGTAAAGCATATGACAGAGTGGAGTGGACTTTCTTGAGACGGATGATGGAGAAGCTGGGGTTTCATCATCGGTGGATTGATTTGATTATGCAATGTGTCAGCACGGTGACTTATAGAATTAAGGTGAATGGGATGCTGACTGAGGAGATTGTTCCGACTAGAGGTTTAAGACAAGGGGACCCCCTATCCCCTTATTTATTCTTGATCTGTGCTGAGGGTTTTTCTGGACTACTGAATGAGGCTGAGAGAGCAGGCCATATTGAGGGGGTAACTATATGTGCGGATGCGCCGAGTATCACTCATCTTTTGTTTGCAGATGATTCTTTGCTTCTCCTGAAAGTCAATGAAAGGAATGCAAATTATCTGCAACATGTGCTGCAGCTATACGAGATATGCTCGGGGCAGATGATTAATAAGGATAAATCTTCGATTTTGTTTAGCAAGAATTGTGACTCTCAGAAAAAACAAAAGTTCATGGATATTTTGAATTTGGGCCAAGGAGCAAAGTCTGATAAATATCTAGGCCTTCCGGTGTACATGGGAAGATCTAGAGGCAAGTTGTTCTCATACATAAAAGATAGAGTATGGAAGCGAATCCAAGGTTGGAAAGAAAAGCTGTTATCCAGAGCAGGAAAAGAGACACTCATCAAAGCGGTTGCTCAAGCAGTCCCGACCTACGTGATGTCTTGCTTTGATCTTACCAAATCCTTATGTGATGAAATAAGCTCTATGATTTGTCATTTCTGGTGGGCTCAGCAGGATAATGATAAAAAGTTGCATTGGATCTCATGGGATACTTTGGCTAGTCGAAAGGAGAAGGGAGGGCTCGGTTATAGGGACCTCCATCTGTTCAATCTTGCCATGCTAGCAAGGCAGTGTTGGCGAATTATTCAGTGCCCAGAATCACTTTGTGCTCGATTGTTGAAGGCCAAGTACTTCCCTGGAGGTACCTTGTGGGATGCTAAGGAAGGTCCAGGAATTTCGTACACCTGGCGTAGCCTGCTACGGGGTATGAAAGCCATGGAAAAAGGCATCATTTGGAGGGTAGGAGATGGTTCCCAGATTCGTATATGGGAAGACCCATGGATTCCGGCAGGAAGCACCAGGCGTCCAAGAACTCCGCGGGGGAGCATTGTGATATCGAAAGTAGCTGACCTTATTGATCCGGTGTCGGGCTCCTGGGATTCTGAACTAATCAGAGACCTATTTTGGGATGACGATGTGAACAACATTCTAGCGATTCCAGTGAATACGGAACGAGAAGATTTTGTTGCTTGGCACTTTGACAGGAAGGGTAGATTTTCTGTGAAATCGGCATATCATGTTTTAGAGGATGATGCAGAGGCTAATCGGGTTAGACAGCATGGGGAGAGTTCAGATCAGATAAGTGATGTCAGAGGTCAGGTGTGGAAGAAAATATGGCGACTGCCTGGGCCTCCCAAGGTGAAACAGCTGATATGGAGAGTTGCACATAACAGTTTAGCGCTTAAGATGAACATAAAGAGAAAGAAGATTGAACTTGATACGAGATGCCCGGTGTGTTTACGTTTTGATGAAGATGGAGCCCACTGTTTTCTGAAGTGTAAAGAAGTTAGGAAATGCTGGAGAGTTTTGGGCCTGGAATATCTAAGACTGAAGCTAGAAACAATCCAAAGTTCAGAAGCGTTTGTGGCTGAACTGTTAAAGTTGAGGGAGGACTCTTGTATTCAAGTCTGTGTCTTAGTCTGGCAATGGTGGAACGTGAGAAACAAAGTAAATGCTGGCGAACTTATGCCATCTATTCAGGCGACTGCTCGGGTTGTGAATGAGTTGGTGCAGGATATTTTGCAAAAGGCCGGCACAGCACAACACCTGAAAATGAATGCATTAGGACAGACCTGGTCTCCACCTCCCGAAGGGGTTCTAAAGATCAACGTTGATGGGGGTTTCTTGTCAGATTCAAAATGCGGAGCTTGGGGGTTTGTAATACGTGACCATGAAGGTACGGTGATTGCTGCTAGTGCTGGAAACCAGGGACCAGTACATGATGCTTTGTCTTCTGAAACTTTTGCTTGCAAGCAAGCAGTGGAGGCGGCGGTGTATTTTGGCATAGCACATGTGATCATTGAGACTGATTCTTCGCAACTGAGGGCAGCTTTAATTTCGGAGGAGTTTGATATGTCAGTTGCTGGGAGGCTGTTCCAGGAGATTAAATTATTTAGCTATGAAAATTTTACTTCCTTTGAAATTTGTAATATTCCGAGATCTTGTAATTCCCTTGCCCACGAACTTGCTTCGCTTGGGCTTAGTTGGGACCCGGGTCAGCACCATCTGTGGACTGATCCCCTCCCTGAATTTGTAATCCGTACTAATACTCGCGATTTGGCTGAGTATGAGTTTATTAATATAAGGCCTTGAGGCCGGGGGTTCTATCAAAAAAATTTGTTTATTTTTGCGCCACAAGCACGCGAAACGGCCCACGGCTGCCGTCATGCGTGAGCGCAGCCACGGGCCACCACCCTCGCCAGCAGGGGGGAAATGGGCCTCCAGCCTGCTGCACAAACGGGCCACCCGTCCGAGTCCAACGCAGTGAACAATGGGTCTCTCTCCTGCTGCACCAATGTGCCTCCCGTCCGAGCTGCTGAAAATATAGAAAGTCAATTCTGAGCCCAATCCCCAATCCCAAATCATCCACTGCCTTTTTCCATGGCGCCGCCGCCCGCCGCCCGCCGCCGCGGCGAGGAGGACCACATCAGCGGCCTCCCGGACGAGCTTCTGCACATCATCCTCGTCCGGCTGCAGTCCGCTGCGGCCGCCGCGCGCACCAGTGTCCTATCCCGGCGATGGCGAGGCGTGTGGGCGCACATGCCGGAGCTCGTCCTCTGCGGCAGCCCGACGCCATCGACGCCGCTCTCGGCTCTCCTCGACTCCATCGACGCCGCGCTAGACTCCTACGCCGCGCCTACCCTCCACAGCCTCAAGATCGAGGTCAGGGGAGTCGACTATCATGACGTCCCCACGCACCGTATCGCTCCGTGGCTCCGTTTCGCCTCTCAGCGCCTCGCCGGCAAGCTGCGTCTGCGTGTCTACCTCAAGGACGACGCCAAAAGGTACAGCGACGTCAAGGAGAGGAGGAGCTCGCGCTGCCCATATGCGAGAGAGCGACGGAGATCGACGTCGGACACCTGAGAGAATTTGTTCTCCGGCCGCCGCCGCTGACCGGCTCCTTATCGGCCCTGAGTTATCTTTTGATATCATGCTGCCAAATGGACGGCGGCGAGCTGGGGCGCGTCGTGTCCTCTCCGCAGTGCCCGCGCCTCCGGAAGCTCGGTATCTATGTGTGGAATCTCGTCCCCGGCTCCGACATCTCCATTTGCTCGGAATCTCTCGACTGTCTCGTCTACTGTACCTTCAACACCGGGAAGCTCGAGGTCAACGCCCCAATGCTACGAGAGATTGATGTGCTGTGTCATCACGTTGCTGAGGCTTGCATAGTCGCCCCGATGCTGGAGATGGTTCAATGGTGCGGCAGATATGATCCTGGTTTCCACCAGTTTGCTGTGTCTGGGCGTCATCTTCAGTCACTATGCATCACACACTCGACCTTCCTTGGAATACTCACTTCGTCCACACGACTGATGGAGAGATATGATTCTGTCAAGGAGCTGATAGTTTCTCTCACACTTTATCAGGTAATTTCACAACAAATTCAAGGTTAAATGTTATGTCTTGTCCACAAACCAGGAAAAACATTTTACAATTTTGTAAAAGGTCCAATCTAAACACGATGCAGAACTATACAATTCTGGACACAATTTAGTGAAAAAACCTTGTACTTTGCATTGAAACCATTGCTTCCCTATCCTTAAGAACTGTAATAATAGCTGTTCTGAAGTCACGAACTAGGAGCAACTTTTGTATCATTCGATTATTATTTTATAATTCATCAATAGAACCAATTTTGATTGATCTGTTTTCAAGAATTAGAGTTGAAACATGGGTAATTTTGCAAACAAAATTATTGATAATTTGCTAATTCATCTTCGTAGTAAACTTAATGGACATTGTGCATATGGCAGGAAATAGCTGGATATGTGACCTTCCTGAAGGAAATGGATAAGCTTCCAATATGTGAAAGCCTTGTTATTAAGTTCATGGCGAGTCACCATGCTCTTCCGGCAATAATGTTCCATATCCTTAGGAGATGCAGCTGTATCAAGAAATTGAAATTATTATTTCTGGATCAGAGTAGTCCACCAAAGGTACTTCTAAGCTCTTACCCTTGTATGTGACTATATATCTAATTCGTTGGAACAATTATATGTATTTTGAATCATGTGATCTCTGCTATCAAGTAATTTAGACATAGATCTGCACCTAAAGTATATTAGGAATTTTATCCCACTGGCAAGGATTTCTCATTGTCAAATAAAAACTTCTACTGTTTTACATGAGACAAGTATAAATTGATAAGTTATAAAGTCGTTAGTTATAAAAAATATAGTTATATAGTAATAAATTAGATTATAGCTCTACAATTTCCCCAGCTCTATACATGAGGTAAAAAAAAGATATTTGGTTAGCAGCTCAATCATATGCAATGCCACAACACATCAGCTATTACCTATCAGCATTTTTTCCTCAAAACAAATGCAATACAATCAGTCTAGTCGACACAAGCAAGGAGAGCAAGAAGGGGCAGCTGATTCCGATAGTTAATCTAAGTCGATCCACGTAAGAAAGTTTGTTTACGTAGGAAACCAAGAACATAATTAACCCAAACCCAAAACAATAGTGGGTACCACTACATATATATGATAGAAGATTGCTATGGGATCCGAACTTCATATTGTTGTGTCAGTGTTGCATAAGCTTGTAAACCTGAAATATTTACACATGCTATGTCACATACATTCATGTTGAGAACTAGGCCAGGTGCTTTCTTCCTTAAGGGCAAACATTAACATTTTTTTTTGACAACGTGCAAACATTAACATTGTTTCTTCTGAGATATGTCATGTCTGCTAATATATATTTTTTTTACTTATTTTCAGGAGACATCTTGTTCTGTGTCAGGCTGTCCTTGTCTTTTGCCAGAGAATTACAGGCTGGATGGCATCACATTTGATTCACTTGAAGAAATTGAAATCAAATTCTTTACAGGTTCAGATGAACAAGAGGAATTTATGAAACTGTTGCTGTCTAAATGCAACATGGTAACCCTTAAAAGGATGGACATTACAGTACCACTTAACCCTGCTTCTTTGGAGATCAAGGTGGTTGTCGAAAGGATCCGCAGTGTGTGTCAACCTAACAGTGAGTTGCAATTTAACGTGCACACCAAGCCATTGCCCTCCTAATGTAGAGGACCCTCATGCAATAATAGCCCTTCAGTTGCAAGAGAACATTGCTAGAAGTCTAAGGGATTGAGGATCACAAAGTTGCTGCATATTTATCACGGTAGCTTTGCATATTTCTGGTACTAAAGAAATTCATACATGCTGGAACCTCAACAGAGCTGTAACAGGGCTGGTTTTCTCAGCCCACACGACAGGGTTAGAAACAGATCTGAAATTTGCTTGCATCAGCCTTGTATATAAGAACCCGAGATTGTGGAAATTCTGGGTTTAAGTCAAACCATAATGCTAGGTTCACCTTTGTTTTAATTTTCTTGTGCACAGTAAAACAATGCTTTATGTTTTGGCTAACTTTGGCTCGAATGTTGGACTGAAAGTTCCAATGAAGTGCAATCCTACCCTGAATTCTGATAGTGAACCAGCAAACGTGAAATTATGACTGAAGTTGCTAGATTTTTATTTGGACAGATTAGTCTTTGTTTGTGCCAATTCTAAGGCAACGAAGAACTTGAAACTGAATTGAAGTTGCTAGAGTTCTATTTGGACAGGTTAATGTTCGAGTGTGCCAATTCTAAAGTAACGGAGAACATGAAACTGGTTAAATGTAAAATGAAAAGCTCAAGTACATCTGCTCATTTAGGCCATGAGCCAGGGCTTATTATGCCCATGCAGGAGTCAAAGATTCTAAATTTTGATTAAATATAAATTAAAAAAGTATTGATATTTATAATGTATAATAAGAGCCTGTGATATTTATTCGGTCATATTAGTAAATATGAGTAGTATAATTCCATCGGCAATTACCACAGCAACACGTTGGTTTTTCTCTTAGTTATACAAATTATGCATCATTTGGCTAAAAAATGCGGTTATGAATAATTTGATTCTGTGCCGATAAGTGAAGCAAAGGAAAGGAAATACTTCTGAAGGGAAGTTGAGCAAAAAGAGAGTAAATGACACCTGTGTGTAGCGCGAGTGGCAGGAGCCTGTGCGTAGCAAAAAGAGAGTAAATGTTGTGACTATATATCTAATTCGTTGGAACAATTATATGTAATTTGAATGATGTGATCTCTACTATCAAGGAGTTTAGATATAGATCTGCACCAAAAGTATATTAGGAACTTGTATTTTATCACACTGGCAAGGCTTTCTCATTGTCAAATCAAAAAATAATTTCTTATTGTGTGTCTTTTACTGTTTTACATGAGACAAGTATGAATTATAAGTTAGAAAGTCATTAGTTATAAGTATGAATTTATAAGTTAGAAAGTCATTAGCTCAATCATATGAGATGCCGCAGCACATCAGCTAATTAACTATCAGCCCTTTTTCCTCTAAACAAATGCAATATGGTCGGTCTAGTCAACACAAGCAAGGAGAGCAAGAAGGGGCAGCTGATTCCGATAGTTAGTCTAAGTCGATGCAGGTTCCACGTAAGAAAGTCTGTTTCAAGTAGGAAATCAAGAACATTAACCGAAACCCAAAACAGTAGTGGGTACCAATATATAAGATATAGAAGATTGCTAGGGGTCCGAACTTCATATTGTTATATCAGTGTTGCCTAGGCTTGTAAACCTGAAATATTTACACAAGCTATATCACATACATTCATGTTGAGAACTAGGCCAGGTCCTTTCTTCCCTAAAGCGGAAACATTAATATTGTTTCTTCTGAGATATTTCCTGTCTGATGACTGCTACTTTTTTTTTTTACTTATTTTCAGGAGTCAACTTGTTCTGTGTCAGGCTGCCCTTGTCTTTTGCCAGAGAATTATAGGCTGGATGGCAGCGCATTTGATTCACTTGAAGAAATTGAAATCAAATTCTTTACAGGTTCAGATGAACAAGAGGAAATTATGAAATTGTTGCTGTCTAAACGCAACATGGTGACTGTTAAAAGGGTGGACATTATGGTACCACTTGCCCCTGCTTCTTTGGAGATTCAGGAGGTTGTTGAAAGGATCTAGGGTGTGTGCCATCCTAACAGCAAGATCCAATTTAACGTGCATACCGAGCCATAGCCCTTCTAATATAGAGCCTGCAATAGCCCTTCAGTTGCAAGAGAACATTGCTAGAAGTATGGGATTGAAGATCACAAAGTTGCTGCAATTGTATGTTTGTTCGGTTCCGAGTAGTCAAAATTGTAGAAGGGAATATATATATATAACTAACATTTTGGTACCTGATGAAGAAATTGCTACATGCTGGTACCTTAACAGAGCTATAACAGGGCACATTTTTCTCAGCTCGCACGACATGGTTAGAAATCAATCTGAAATTTGCTTGTTTTGGTCTGGTATAAGGCACCTGATGAGATTGTGTAATTTCTGTGGTTTAAGTGAAACCTTAGTGCAAGGTTCACCTTTGTTTTTATTATCTGGTGTGTAGTAAAACAATGCTTCATGTTTTGGCTGACTTGATGTTGAACTGAAAGTTCCAATGAAGTGCAATCCTACCCTGAATTCTGATTGTGAAGCAGCAAAGGTGGAATTGTGATTGAAGTTGATGCTGGAGTTTTAATTATTTGGATAGGTTAACCATTTTAACCATTGACTGTCAATTCTAAAGCAACGAAGAACTTGGAACTGGTGAAATGTACGTAAAATGCAAAGCTCGAGTACATGTTGCTCATTATGCCAGAGGTTCTTATTGTACCTGGAAGCTTAAAGAAATGAAAATTGTTACTACGGAAACGGTCAAACATGTTTGAACCTTTTTTTTGTCTGTCTGCACGCTACTGTGCTAGATAAGCAACCTTTGAATTCTCTTTTGCTCCTCGTTTGAAGCCAGCCCACTCGATGCATATGATCCGGGCTCGTCGTCCCCGCTGTTGGGAACACCCGGAGGGCTACAAACTATAGCTAGTTCTGCTGGAGGCGCCATAAGCGCCTGTGACTCCGTATTCACATGTTGCTCCGAGAGCACCTTCTCAACTAGAGCCTTCACAGTGAGCTCGAGATTGGTGGCTGCTTCTCTGTTATGTTTCTTGTACATGTTGTTGTCCTCTGTAAATCCTTGCTTCCATATTGTTCGCTTCCCTAGCCCCCTGGTGTGGCCTGTGTGCTTGGGGTTCCCCAAGCCAAGGCTCAGCTCATCCCTCTCTCTGGAAGGAGTGAATGTGCCACTCTCCGTGTCTTCAGCATATTTCAGTATCCTTGATACTGCCTCTTCAGTCTCCGGCTCAAACTTGAGTTCGGAGGAATCCAAACTCCTCGCATATATCCATTGCTTCGCACATTTCTTCAAATTCTTCACTTTCTACATCTTTGGATCCCCGGAAGTTTCGGCCGCCTCATCCAGCTTCCTGAACACGACTTGCTTGGCTTCGTAGCCACCAGGGCCTAGGTGAGGGTAGTGTTTGTTCTTCTTCGCCTGCTCACTATTACGGGCACTGAGAGCCAATGTTTCGGGTGAAGTCTTCTCGGCCACGAGCTGCGCCCATTGATTATGAGTTATGTTGCCAAACTCTTCGAAGGGAGTTAGACCCTTCTGGATAAACCTCTTGTTCAGATCACATCTCCAACGCTGGAAGGCGTTTCCCATTATCTTGTAAGCATTCTGCTTTACCAGTTCATGTTTCCCCTCCGGCAGCCTGAAAGTGCTCATCAGCCAGTCATCCCATAGCTCTTGCTTTCTCGCCTCAGGTATGCATTACCACTCCATACACGGATTGCTGGGTTCAGCTGATCTCTTACTAATGCCCCGCACGCATTACGGAATTTGTTGATGTACGCCCGTGGCTCTAGGATCTGCCCTTCTTCTCCGACGCGTGTTATCACAAAAGTTACCCCCTTCTTTGGATATTGGTTCGGCTTTCTGATCCCTCGATACCTCTTTGGTTCGGTAGCAGAGTCTGTGGTTGTGCCTTGAGGCTGTGGAGCAGAGGCCATAATGTCATTCTCTGTGGCGGTTGCCTCTCCCCTCCTATCCCCTACTCTGTCTTGTTCGGCATACCGTGCCGGACGCCGACATCATCTTTTTGGAGGTCTAAGAGGGACCTGCATATACGACAGGTCACCAGAGTTAGCAAAGGTAATATAGCCAAAGCCATAGCAATTTTTTAGAGGCTACAATGGCTCCATCATTACCTCATCATTCGGGTTGAAATCCTTGTCCAAATCGTCCTCCGTTAGCCTCCTTCTAGGTTCTGTTGCAGGAAAGTTAGGACTTTCATATCCCGAGGATGAGCTATCGTCATCAACTTCTCTTTCGCTTTCATTAGCCTCTCCTGCTCCCCCCTCTGCTCCCCCTTTCGCTCCACTGTAACATCCTCGATGTTAACCAGTTATTAAAATTATAACCACATAATTATATGCATGCAAATTATTATTATTAGTGAAATTAAAATGCATTCATTAAAGATTTCTCTATATATTGGTTGAGTGTGTTTTAGTCATATATGTGTGATGTGGTTTAATTATGTTTTGGAATGCTTGAATGATCTTTAGTTAGTCCATTTTTATGTTGGAATTCAAATTGGGTTTGAATTATAAAAGAAAAGCTTTAAAATGTTATTTCCCTATTTATCCCCTTTTCTATTATTTAAAATCTAAGCATATTTTGGCTATGGTCCAAAAAGCAACTTTGTTGCTCTCCTTGAGATGGACAAACTTGGTATTCAAAGTTTTTCAAGTTTCTATATAAAATTTAAAGTAATTTCAAATTGATTCAAACTTCAAATGTCACTCCTATCCCAAATTTCAAAATGGAGGCATAATTGCAAAAATGATTTCTATACCAAAAGTGAAGGTCTTGAAAAGTTAGGAAAACTTTGTATTTTAAGATTTTCAAGTTCTTATATAAAATTTAGAGAAATCAAAAAGGGGGCAATTTAGGGTTTTTATATTTTCAAATTTGAATTTGAATTTCAAAAACTAAATAGAATTTTGATATACTTCTTTAAGCAAAGATGTTCATCTCATTGAATGGAGCAATTCTTATTTTTGGATATTTTTGAGTTATTATATAAAAACAAAAGTAATTGTAGATTTTTGGTCAGTGGCAATTCTATAAATTGTCAAAATTGACTATGAGCAGGGGAGCCTCCACCGGCGACCTGCCACCTCGCCGTCGCCGGCCTTCCACGGCCTTCTGGCCGACTCACCTTGTCACCTCGCCTCGCCTAGACGCTGCTGAAGCTCCGTGGCCATTTCTCACTCGTCATCTCGACCTATAGAGGTCCAACCGGCCGCCGCCATCGCCCTTTCCTCTTCCTCTGTTCTGCCGCCACCGACGAGCTTGCCTGCCGGTTAATTTCTCTGCCGTCACGCCACCTCCGTCCTTACCATCTCGCCACAAGCTCCGCCTGGTCCTTGCACCCCTTTTGAGTCTATTCACACGATGCCTCGCCCTCTGCCCCGGCCGCGCGCCGCTTTCTTCCCCAGCGCCGGCCGAAGCTTCGCCGCGAGCCCGCCGCCGTGTGCCTACTGTTCGCACATCTCCGTGATTTGGCTCCCTCTTGCAGTGACAATGCCCATGCGCGTGTTAGTTTTTGCAGATGAACCGAGGACGCGTTGGAACATCGACCCCGTCGCCAGATCACGCCGCCGAAGCTGCCGATTCAGTCAAGCTCGCATTTCTGAGTAAACTCCTTCCGAATCAACGTGAGCATCATGTTCTGGTGATCTATTTATCGTGTTTATGTTCTTAATTTGGCCACTATTGCCCTGTGCTCGCCGGAACCTTGCCGCCGGCGGGCTTCGTCCTGTCACTCCACCGCGCGCACGTGTATGCATAGCGGGTCAAAGTTTCTTCGGTTAGTTGGTTCTACGCATCCGCTTGGGTGTGCTGGACATGCCGGTGAAGTTGCTGTCGCCGGAAAAGCTCCGGTGAGCTCGGCCTCCACGTCGCCGAGCCGCCGGGCCACCATGGCCGCCATGAAGCTTGCCAAGGTGCCGACCAAGGTCGATTAGAGGGTCAGATGGGTCCGCGACAAAGTGGGGAACGTGTGGAAGCCGCCCGCGATGCCGGAGACCTCGCCGCCGGCGAGTTCTTGCCGGCCGAGCGCCGGTCGGTCGTCGGCTGTTGGGCAGTGCTGGGCCAAAATCGGCCCGGGCGTTCCTTTTTCATTTTTCTGTGTTTATTTATTTTCTAAAGCAATGAATAGT
>DXKC01009896.1:0-18372 GCA_031170775.1 Cymbopogon citratus
GTGGCTCGATCGCACTCCCAGTGAATCTTAGCGCGTAGAGAAATTGGAGAACTGCGCCTGCAGATCTAGCATCGACCACCATGAAGGGTTGCAGCCTTGCAGGGCTTCGTCGTTGTCAACCCCTTTATCTTCTTTCAGTTCCCTGAGCAATGCAGATTCCACTGTCCGAACTAGACAGTGCAAGTTACCGTTACCGTTGCCTTTTCTCCCAGTGAATTTGTTGTTGCCTTTTCTTTCTGTTTCAGTTTCAACCCTTTGCCTTTGGTAAAGCAGAGGACGATGCACGTCAGAATATCCTAAGAATGCAGAGCAAAAGTATTCAAGAAATTATTGGCACCCGGTGCTGGATCAAACAAGCTTGTGACCAACACAAACACAGCCTGAGGCCCTGAGCTAGAGCTGCATTGCATTGCATGCCGACGTTCATCAGAGCTTATTTGCGTGCAGGCAGGTAGCTAGGTGGGTTGCACAAGACAAGCAACCAGAGTTGCTGCCCTCATCGGATGGGTGTTGCAATGCAATGTGTGTGTGCGTATGCTCGTGCGTATGCTGGATAAGATAGAGACCCGCCGCCGACGGCGCGGCCAAGCAAATGCATCAGCACCTACCTTTCAGTTTCCGCCGGGATTTTAATTTCCAGCGAGGCCGGATGTGTGGCGTGGCTGCTGCTATTGACCTCCGCTACCTGGAGTAGCTTCCAGGTGAAAGCGATGCATGGCCGATCGATCGATCCCATTATACTTATTACGCTTTCAGTTTCAAGTTCTGCCTCCTGTCACTGCTACTTTTAGTCATATCAGGGATGCTGATCTGATGATGATCTGGCCTGCTTTCAAGCTCGTCAGGGACTAGTTTATAGTATATACTGGAGTATGTTAGTGGCGAATAATCCTATAGCAGGTGCATAGTTGTTGTGGGCATCAAGCATATATACGAGCGCTTTAATTTACCGCCAACTGGTTTGCAAAAGTTGTTAGACCACCAATGGTTTGGTTTGAAAATGGAAATATGAATGGTTGGTTAGTTGGTACCAGCCAGCAGTTGCAAATGAAGCAGTTTCTGAATCCTGGAAATATTTTTCCATTCTACTACTTAGGCGCCAAAGAGTGGAATCTATACTGTCTAGTAGTATACTATCTTACTAGCTAGACCGTGATTAGTAAAAAAATCCAGGGGATAAGCAGGATGCTGAACAACACATGGAAGATGGAAGAACAAGAAGAATAATATGGACACTGATCCGCTGATTTAGAAATTACCCACCAGCTTATTATAATCAGCACGTCACCGTCTCACTGAGCTAGCTAAGCAAGGAATCCACTGCAGAGAATCAGGACTTCACCTTTTTTTCACTTTTTTTTCTTTATTATGTTGTTTTTTAATTCCCATTTCAGCACAGAGAACCTTATTATTATTACACAACAACGACGAAATGACGATCACTAGAACAATCTTGTTAACAGAAGTGGTTACAGTGCTACTACTACATCTTTAGTTACCATTTGATTAGCACCTATCTTGACCCAAATTCTTCCCACCAATCCGTCGTGTAGGGTGGCGACGTGGAGTGGTCACCCGTTTGGAAAGGGGTCGCATCCGAATCATATGTAAAACCATCTCATGTAGTACTATATAGTAGTCTGTTTCAAATTGTATTTTGTTTAACTTTTTTATTCTGAATTTAACTACTTGTCTTATTTGAAATTTATTTAAAATATCATTTCTTCTGTTGTGGCTTGCTCTACTAACAATGGCTTACTTTACTAACAAAAAATCTTCATATACTGACCTAAATTTGACTACGTTTACTTAAAAAATTTTAATAAGATGAGTGGTCAAATTTAAGATAAAAAAAGATCAAATGAACTACAATTTAGAAATAGGAGTAACTGCAAGTATTGGTAGTAGTAGTTGGGAGAAAAAAAAAACTCCCTCTATCCAAAAATGATAATCGTATTAGATATGAGGAAAAATCAAAATAGAACAGATTTTTACCATTAATTCCTCTTATATTATAATGTAAAGTCGGTGGCTGAAAAGAACAATATCATCTTGGAATCACACTTTTAACGCAAATTTATATATTTTTTGAGCAAAGATTGGAAGGGGCTCTGCTTTTCATTTAGTAGAAAGCAGGTAACAGACTGTACAACAAAGAAGGAAGTCTAAACCAAAAAGTCTAAACAAAAGCAAAGAAACAAAACTTATATACTAGCTACATCCATTCAGGGCCTACTATGGAAACTATAGAGGTTCATCTCTTGCCATATGAAGCGACAGAATGTCATCTGGAATTGTTGCTGGCAGGTTCTGCACCGGGCACACTAATTTGCGGTCGCCCGCCAGGAGCGTTCCTGACGGTCAATTACAGACAAACTCTGACTTTTCATTTTTGGCAAAAAAAAGTCCAACAACTTTCCTTTTTTTAGAAAGTTTTTTATTTTTAGCAAAAGAAAGAAAAAGTTATAAATCCGATCACATAACTTCCATTCTACAACTTATACGTCTAACTTATAATCTAACTTATATGCATAACTTACATGATCTTTAATGGTCATAAGTTATACTTAGAAATTATACATTTAACTTATTGCATAAAAACACATAATTTTTAATGTTTTAGCAAAAGAACACCAAAGTTACAAATCCAGATGAATAACTTTCCATCTATAACTTACACTTCAAAGTTATTATCTAATTTACACACATAAGTTACGTAATTTTCAACGTTGTAAAGCCACAATCTAACTTATTCGTACAAATTTTATGTATAACTTAGGTACCAGAACATAAAAAAAACTTATACACACCATGACTGTAGTATAAGAAAAAAAGTGAAAAAAAATTCTTCAAAACATATCCAAGTGGGATCTAGTTTTGTTCGCCTCGTCGCATAGAACACACCAGTGCAAATAGAATTAAAAATAAATATATGATTTAGAAATTATAGCAAGTTGAAATAAATGTTTTCTTTTTTACGCTTACATCGGCGCTGACATCATCCATGCAAAAACAGCACATGTAGGAACGAAGAGAAATGGAGGACCATGTCTGCCGGTGCAAGTGGGATCGACCGCTGGGAACAAACCCAACGGTCGACCTTAGAAATGGAACTAGTAGCATGGCGCGCCTTTCGCGCGCCCGTTCAGAAACAAATTTGAAGGATGCCTAATGGTTGATGGAAGGTATATTTAACGATCAATGATATTTTGTTCAGAAGGTTTCGATCAATATAGAAGTAGTAGGACATCAGTGTAAATATACAAGAAAACCTTTGTTAGATGGCTAGGAAGGGATGGTAGCTGCCTCTGATCTCCATGTACCCATAATCCTTGCGATCAAAATTGTAACGCATAATAGAAGTAGATTTTTTTTTTTGGAAATGTATTTGCAAAGTTTATTTATCAGCACTGACAAAGCACTATGCCTGTTACCCTCCCTATAATTTACTGCTGCTATAGGTATTACTGCTCCTGTATTTTGGTGTGCAAGATTTGTCCACTGACAGGTTTCCATCTCATAGCTCTTACAACAATCAGCTCAATAGTTCTGCATGCACTCCTAGTCATGTCTATTTTGAACCTGAAAGGAATTATGCCAAGTCCATTAGAATTAATAGATAGCCGAGAAATCAAGGTAGCGACACTTGGTATAGGTATGGTCTTTTGCAGATGGTTACAGGCATGTTTGTACGAAGCTTCTCAATGCAATCTGGAATTACCTAACTCAAATATTTTTCACTGATCAATTGAAATTTGTAAAGCACATTGGAATAATCCAATCCAAAGATTTAGGACTGATGAGTTAACCAGAACACACATCGTCAGCACCAATGTCAACCTTTTTTATGTGTCTTGCTCAATAAACAATTGTCATCAGTTAATTAATCATCAGTTCAGGGTAACACTTGAAGAAAACAAATAACTAATAAGATCAGGGTAGGTTACTAAAGTGTAAAGCGGACATCGCCAGAGCTCATAAACTGGACACAGAGATCATAAGCTGCATCAAAGCTTTTTTTCTACTGGAATAGCTGCATCTTATTTTGTGCATACCATATAATTTATGTACAGAGTGTATGTAAGATATTATTAGGCTACTTAAACAGCTACAACAAATGATCAGAGACTGCAATCCTATGCCCATACTAACATTTTATCATGATTATAGATTGTAGCCATATTTTGACACTCTGTATATCTAACATAATAGGAACACACAATAAAAAATGAGAGCTAAAAAAAGGGACCAAAGACCTTACCTGGACAGTAGAGTAGGATGTCGGTTATGCACCACAGGAGGTGGACAAATAAGCACAAAATTTAAAGCAGAGAAGCAATAAAAATAGCTATGATCACTGACAAATAGCTCCTCAAGCATGTAGCATGATGGATGGGCTGTGCTCCGGCGATGCATGTAGGGTCACTGAAAAAAACCCAAAAAACAGAACAACAATCACTGATAAATAGCTACATCAGTCCATTATCGAATACTATTTGCAAGGTATATTTCATCCCTATGCATAACTTGGTGTTGCAAACATTTAACACAAATAGCTACATCAATTGTATTCACATGTGCCTATGAAGATGCTAAAGTACCAGCAAGTGGGGATATATATAAGCACCTAAACATATGGAACTGTTTTGCTACTTGCTGATAGTCCATGTAGATGGAACCAATAATCATCATTGGCTTGTAAATGAAGTCAATCTGAAGCTCCTATTAAATCAGTTCCTGTGCTATGATAAATAAAACTAAATGGCCCATAAAGATGACATAAATGGATGAGAGGTACCTGAAATATTATCTTTAAAGGTTGCCATCTACATAGAAATATTGGATGTCCATGGTCTCTCGATAAAGGTTAATATAGGCCAATGCTGCATACATAAATGGAGCTGAATATATTAAATCTATCTCATATAAAGTTTGGGATGACTAACTGTACGTACACTTCAATGCCTTGCGAAAGATAGACAAGAGCTTAGAGGAACTTTAAAAAAAAATTCGCATCAGTGACCTGTAGTTTATATTTTTAGGATATTAAACACATACTCCGGTGAAATCATTTTGTATGAAAAGTTAGCTCCAGCGTAATGCAACCTGCACCCAAAAAAACAAGGGTAAAAAATTAGATTTCTCTGAGCAGCATAGTCAACATTTGAAGGAAATCTCTGAGCATGCAACAAATGAATGTAAACTATGTACGGTCTCAAAATTTTTGGAAATGTAAGAAGATGGGATATTAAGGACATAAAATAAAGAAAGAAGAACGTATGGCACCTAGTAGATAGAATAGCCTTAGATATTTCAGGATCTGTAGGTACCACTATATAAATGAAAACACTATATATAAGGGCCTACATGAATGAGGAGGCACTTAAAACTAAGACGTAGCTGGTAGAGTGCCTTGCTGATAGATTCACCATATTTTTTAGCCAAGTAATGCATTTTCATAACAAAAATAAAGCCATTTATAAGAACATCAGTGCGTGAACACTGCTATGGAGACATATGTTAATACCTTTTTTAACATGTACGACCTCATACAATAAAGGAACGAACGAACAGTCTGTAGTAGATCAGTATAGTAGATAGATAAAATGGTTCAAGTATTAAAATGTGATGCTTCAAGATTTTATTATCAAATCCCACAGCTACCCTTGTAAGCACAGAAGTAGAAGCAAGTTGTGAGCTTACAATTATTGAAACGAACATTTAAGAAAATTGAAAGTTTGTTTCTTTAATTAGATCCTTGTAGTGGCGACGAAGCAAAAATTTTTGAAATCGAGCCTACAGCAAAACTACAAATTCTTAGGAAAGCAAAACATACAAATCTTCGGAAAAAACAATTTTTTTGGCACCTTTTATCTCAACTGGCTACTCCGTTTGCATCCTGGATTGAGAACCATAGGAAGGCCATTATTCTTCCCCAAACCAAACAACCCTAGAAATTTGAATACCCAAATATCATGTCACTGTTCTTCCCCAAACCAGAATTCTAAAAATTAAGATCCCCAAATATCAGTAAGTTTCATTTACCTAAACTAAGATGTTAAGGGACCCATCGACGTCATGAGGGATGCCCTGTTTGCATCCTCAACAGAGAAATATATGAAAACCCATGTTCTTCCCCAAACCAAAACCCTAGAAATTATAATCCTCAAAATATTACTGCATCCCTAACCCTAAGGCAAAAAAATTAATTGATTCACTTACACTAAGACGCTGAGGAACCGACCAGTCGACGCTGCCGAGGGGCGCCCAGCAGCAGGAGCAATCAAGGAGCCCACACAGAGGATGGGGAAGATTCCTCCCGCGCCGCGCCGTACCGCTCGAGCCTGCAGCCGCATCTCACCCGCTGTTGAAGGAGTGGAGGGGTGGGGAGGGGAGGGAGGGGGAAGGGATGGGGAGACAGAGGAGGAGGAGAAGGGGAGGGAGGGGGAAGGAGGGCCGCCACCGTGCCGCACACCGTCCGCGCGGCCGCCCGTCTCTGCGTCGGGAGAGAGGCACCGTAGAAAGAAGAGAGGAGGAGAAGTTCCTCTTAGTAGAAGCTAAAGCTGGGTTTATATTTGGTCCATCGGATTCTAACATGAAGCTGGAGAAGCTAGAGGAAGCAGAGGAGAAGCTGAGGCAGGTAAACAGAATTCGGAGAAGCTGCTTCGGGTAGAATCCGATTGAAGAGATCTGGACCATCCAATGGGAGATCGAACGGCTGGGGGATTTTAGGTGACGTGGACGTGTGTTCTATGCAAGGAGCCATCCAAATTTGTAGGGTTTAAATTCGTCTTCTTCTCCGCGGAGGCTCTTCCTCCGCCGCGGCGATTTCGACTGCTAGGGTTTCGAGGTACCTGCTCCAACGATTTCCTGATGGATCGATTCATGTTTGTTTCTGTATGATTTGCTCTGTGTGTTGTTCCCCTTTCCCACACCTTTATTGCCGGTGGATTTTGTCTCTGGCTTTTATATTTGTGGCGATCTCTGGATGCTTCGTCGTCTGGTGGGCGGCTCATGCGGCGATTGAAGACGCGATGGTGTGGTCTGCGTTGCTGCTGTGATGTGTCTACTTTTGCGCCCCCTTGGTTTTTTTCTAGGGTTTGCGGAGGTATGTGGATGCGCGCAGTTGATCCAGTCCCCTGTCTCTCTAGTGTTTGAGGATGAATTGTTATGTTGCTTGGCTTAGATTTGTAGATCTGGTGTTGTCTATTTTTAGATTGCATGTGTGATTTGTCATTTTCTGTTAGTGATTCCTCGCAGTGGGTATTTTGTTATTGCAGAATTCTTCCAATTGTCTATAATTAGGACCTTTTTATTGAATGGTAATTGTCTTCATGCTCCAGGATTTTCAGTTTTGCATATAATTAGTTCAGTTTTGAAAATGTTCATATGTATGTCATTATAAGTTTTAGTTATTGTTATTTTGGTTTTGAGATGTGATATAGTCCCAAGAGTTGATGTTGAAATAATTAGTTCAGTTTCTATTACTTGAATTGTTATACAAAATTCCTATTGTAGTTATTATTTTAGTTATGTGTATTTTTAACAATTCTGTGCTCATTCACTTGTACTCTTGTTAGACCTGGTTTTATGTTGGCTCCAGTAGATTCATTAGTTGTCTTGTTATATCACTGTGTCTTCATTCCGTAGATATATAATTTTTGGGGGAAAATGAGAGTTGTTTGACATAGATGGTCAACCCTTTCAATAATATATAGAATTTTGCTGATTTGTCTGATTGTAATTTGTTAATGGAGTAACTAAAACTTTCTTTACACTACTAATATTACACCGGTAGCTTTGCTTTCCCCTTTTGCCCATCTCTAATTTTTTTTATTTTATCTGTTCAGTATCAGAAGGTAAAGAATATTATGAAGAGAAGACTTAAAATGACGTTGAGTCATAAGGTAAAGAATAGTTAAGCTTTTGTGTTCGTCGAGGGTGCCATACTCGATTCATGTATTATTTGAAATAAGTTGCTGCCTATACTGGTAAACTGAGTCGAGGTTGTTGAGGGTCACAGAACTTAGGACATGGATGTGTAGTGCCAATCTCATATAGCTTGGTTAAGCTTTTGTGTTGTCTGTTCTCTTATCCCTGGTTTGGCTGTGTGTTTGCATGAAACTAGATTATGCATTGACTTCTGTTCCTTGGAATTTTTCTTGGAATGCTATATTAACTGATGGTTTCGTGGAGTTTGTGCATCCCATCCATTATTGTTGAGGTACAAGATATGTCTGTGGCATGACTTACATCACTACTATTCATTTCGATGTATATAATTCAGGCAGTGTTCATGTCTATTATTAGTATGGTGTTTATATTTTTTTTTGTGACTGCTACCTTTTATATATTTTTCTAGCATACTAGAGGCTGTGTTGCTAAGTTTTTCATGGTCCTTAGATAATTAACAGGTTTCCATTTACATTATGATAGTGCATTATTTATAGTAATTTGTCATTGTAAGTTCAGTATAAGAGTGACATATTTTTATGTTTTGAGTGATGTAAATATGCGTATAGTATGGCCCATCAGATGGCTGATCTTTGTTTCTAGAATATAATATCAACTGTCAACAGAGACTGCTTTACGAACACTATTTTTAGGTGTCACTATGTGAGTGTTATGTCTGACTTGCATGAGGATGTGTGTGGTCTGAACTGCAGTGTCATCTATTTCTATTTTTTGTATCCATATCAACTATCAGTTATGTGATTTTGTTGAGGGATGTTCGGTGATCCTGCAGGTTTTGTCCCACCAGTTTTTCAAAACCAATGATTTTGGTGCCTTCTTTTGCAGGTCCGTGAAGAGCTGGCTGATGTCCAAGCTCGTCTATCTCTTGTTCGGTGAGTTTTTGGCTTCCATCTCCTGCAAATTATGTTTGTTTAGCTTGTGTTTCTCTATTAGTTGTAGATTCTAAATTTTTCTCTGAATTGGAAATTTTGTTTTCTGAACTACTTTGTTTCTGGAATATTTTAACTATGTGAGTTATATTTCTTTGATTTCTGGATTACATAGAAACTATCTGGATATTTGTATTTTGTAACATTTCGATTATTTTAACAGTCAGTGAATGCAAATGTGGCTCTGCTGTGATGCTTTGCTGCAGTTGGACTGACCTAATGTGGCTAATCTTGGTGAGCTTGCTAGAAACCTAAAAGCTGCTCCTTTTTTCAGTAGTGGTTACTACTCGAACTTTGGCTAATGATTGTCTTATGCTTAGAACTTTTTTTTTTGTCTTTCTTGTATTTTCTAATTATTGATGTTCTTTTTTGGCATAGATGTTCCTATGGTATGATGCTTTCTTGTAAATGATGACTATCAGATGCTGATATTTGGTTCTGGAATATTGAACTATCTGTAATGTTTTTCTATGCTATTTGTCCTACATAGAAAAAAATTGGATATCTGTTAATTTGTGAAAATCTTTTTATAGTTTATTTGTAATATTTTTCATATTTTTCTCTGCTATGTGCCTTGCGTAGAAAAGATTTGGAAATTTGTTTTCTGGCTTTCCAAGAAAACACTAATTATTTTTATTTTAATATATTTGGCTCAGAAATGTCGTGTTCTGTTGCACCCATGGAGGACCTTTGCATTCCTAGGTTCCTTTCTTCTTCTAACTAACTTGATTCATGCACTTCATATAGTGTCATTGTATTGTGATTGATATTCGATAAGTCTCAGGTGACAAGTTTATTTTGTGGTTGCCTTGATTCTCTCTTTAGATTGTCGTCTAAGATCAGTGGATAGTTTTGGCTCTCGTCTGATTCTTTTGATGAAGGTTGAGCGATTGCATAATCTTGGTGAGTTTGCTCGAACCTGAAGGCTGCTCCTTTTTTGTGTAGTGGTCACTACTACAAGTTAGTGTAGTGCTACAGTCTTTCTAGTAGGATCCTGACATGACCATTCAACCTGCCAACCCAACAATCCTTGCCTCCCTGTCTGCTTGATTTACATTCTGGTAGTGCATTATTTACACCAATCTGGTCATTGTAAGTTTAGTGCGAGGATGATGTAAATTTAGCCTGAGTGGTGTAATTCGAGTTTAGTGTGGACCATCCGATGCTGATATTTGTTTCTGGAATATTTTAACTATATGTAATATTTTTCTCTATTATCTGTCCTACATAGAAAAAATTTGGATATCTGTTAATTTTTGAAAATCATTTTATAGTTTATTTGTAATGTTTGTCATATTTTTCTCTGCTATCTGCCTTACGTAGAAAAGTTTTGGAAATTTGTTTCCGGCTTTCATAGAGTTGCCTTTCATAGATTCTGTTATCTTGAATAATCATTTCTTACAGTTCCATAGAGTTGCCTTTGTGCCTTAATTTGTTTCTCTTGAAGTTCTAGAGAGACAAATAATATTATTTAGGGTTTTGATTGTTTTACTCATTGGTTCCATTTAGAGTTTTTGTCAGTTCCATAGAGTTGCCTTTGTGCCTTAATTTGTGCCTTAAAGCATACTGAGAATTCTTTTTTTAACTCATTGGTTCATTGTTTTGATTATTTAGAATTTTTGAGTGATAGCCAGTGCGCCTCTGGTGTCGTTCTTATAGGTGATGGTTAATTGACTTGGTAATCAAGGTCAGCATGTTTTTTTCAACCTCTTGGCTCCTGCTTTTACAAATAATGTTAAATTTGGTGTTGAAGGGCTTTGTCGAATCCTTCTCTCTACAGCATCCTGGATTATTACCTGAAGGCGGAGATAGATTAGTAGGTTCCAAAGTCACCATCCTGATTAGTCTGCTTTGGGACCTATTGCCTCCTCTCTTTTTGTTATTGGGCTTGGTATTTGGTATTCTCTGTATAAACTAATCTACTTTATATGTAACCAATCAGCCACTAAGCTAAGGTAGGAATTTGATCATTCAACTGGAAGTTAGTTAAAAATGTTTATCCTTTTTTTTAATTTTCTATGATTTGTGCAGGGCTTCCATTTTCAGTTGATATATGATCACAAGATCAATCTCTCTTTGGTTTTATGATTTTTCTAGATGAGTTGTGTTTAGTTATAGATTTACATTATGTTAGTGATTGATTTACACCAATTTGATCATTGTAAGTTTAGTTCATTGGTGATGTAATTTTATGTTTTGAGTGTTGTAAATATGGTTATACTATGGAGGATCATTTGGTGATATGTTATTATATCTTTGTTTCATTGTAAAAAGGTAGTATTTTGATCATGTGATCATTTTGTTTATTTTTTATTGTATTTAATTTGAAATTTTTTGTTATTATTTTGAGCCCATTCGCATCTGATTGATTTTTGTCTATTATAATGTGCCTTTTCTAGTATATATTGTTATTTTAATTTGGTCCATTAGATTTTGAACTAATGATATGAAATCTGGCTATTTTTGGTGCTCAAAATAGCCAGCTATCCATTATCTCCAAAATAGCCGGATATAGGCTAGACAGATCCAGAAGAAAAGAAAAGAAATCTAGCAGAAAAGTTCACAAACAAATACAAAAAGGTAATGCCAAGACCCAAGAGTCTGTATTGTACTGCAACGAATGTTTATAACAAAATTAAGTCAGCGCAGGACTTGACAAGTACATACACTAGGTACGGGCGTACGGCTCAAGAAAATAACAGTTGACTTAAAGCACAACGATTGATAATCTAAAGCAGAATGAGCACAGTATTAGCTTCCATCTGACTGGCCTCAGTGGTTCAGCCTAGCCTAGGCATCGCAGATTTTTCAGTTTCAGTCACGGGCTTACCACTCAACCATTGTTCAGTCTTCACCCTTCGGTTATTTTGAGTAGAAGCAGAAAGCCAGCAATGCATGTGCCGTTCATGAGCAGCAGAGGCGGGAACCCTTCAAAACAAAAACAAAAACAACAGAGATGGGAATCCGACGGGAACTTCTCGGTGAGGTCCGCGTACCAAGCTCTTCACCTCGGTTCCCACCCCACCCCCGGTTGCATCAGGATATGGGAGACATGGGCGCCGCTACGGGTAAAGCTGTTCCTCTGGCTAGCTGTTCAGCGGCGACAATGGACGGCAGACAGACGGCGGAGACATCAGCTCGACGCGTACGACTTGTGTTTCCTCTGCGACCAAGAAGATGAGACGATTGACCACATCACAATCTCATGTCCCTTTGCTAGGCAGCTCTGGGTGGAAGTGTCCGCGGCGTTGGGTGTGCACAACCTCTAGCCGGACGGCGCTCTGGCGGGCGGACTGGTGGGAAACTTGGCATGGCCTCTGGCCTGCTGAGATGGCCAAAGGGGCGGACTCATTGCTAGCGCTGATCACGTGGGAGCTGTGGAAGGAGCGCAATGCACGTTGCTTCCGAGGAGCATCATCGCAGCTACCGATGATCAAGGCCGTAATCAAGCATCACGCGGAGCTTTGAGTAAGGGCAGGTGCAAGGCACCTAGGAAGGTTACTCCAAATGTAGTCCTCAAGCTGGGTATAGGGGGTGCGTGCGCTGAATTCCTAATTTTTTCGCACCCAATGTAACGTGTAAACTCTTCTCCTCCTTAATGAAAATACGCGCAAATCTTTTGCGTGATTGAGAAAAAAAAAACAACGACAACTACATCATCAAATTGGGGCTCTATCAGTAGAAAACCTTATAATATTATTGCCTTTTTCGCTTATTTTCTTTGTCTTTGTTTCGTGAGGTGTAACTGTTGTAACATTGTAACTTTGTTTATTTAATTCAATCAAAATCAGTAGGGGGCAACCCTTCTTGTTACCCCCCAAAAAAATTATTGCCTTTTTTTTCTTCTAAAAATCAGGGAACTAATTCTGACCCAAGAGTTACTGGATATATATGTGGCACAACATAACATGTATGGGTTGTCTGATCTTTGGTTCGGAGAAACTGTGTAAACCCCAAGCACTCACTAGAAAGCCATGTTCCATGAGCTCAAATATGAAACAGGATAGCTTCACGGCGGCTGCTATGTACTATTGTACTTGCACATCCATGTGCATCTGCGCCCTTGTGAAGATAATATAAAATCCCAGCCCTGAACACAAGCCAAAAACTTGTTACGGTATGGTAGTCCACATCTCAACATGATGACAGCCGCATCTTTTTTTCGAAAGGCGATGACAGCCGCATCTCACTCAACCAGTTTCGTTTGGCTTCCGTACTAGATTATATTTTAAATCCAGTTGCATGCAGCACCGTGCAATCATCATTGTGTTAAGCTACATTTCTTAGACGACGGCCAAGCACTGCAAATCCTTTGATGTCTTAACATATCGATTTTCTGCGATCTCAAGTCAAAAGTGGCACTGCTTGTGCATCATGCAGTATTGCAGTGAGTGAAGTCGATCGCAAAGCCTGAACTTCACTCAAGCCACAAAGTCTTATTGCTCCTTGAAGCAAGCAACCAAAGACGATACATCGATCGGCGTACTTTGTTTTCGAACCTTTCACCGAGAATGAATGAACAAATCTCCTGTCAGTAATTAGAAAATGTAACTGAATTTAGTTACTGAAGAAGTCTGATGGACTGAAGACAACCAGCCTGATGCACTCCTGTCTGCAATGCAACACTGAATACACCATACCAATGCAATTGAATCTCTTGTTTTCAAACTGAAGATCGATCGGTTTCTGGTACCTACTTGTGTTCGAACCTTTCACCGACCATGCACGTACCAAATGTCCTATCACTGTCAGTAAGAAAATGCAACTGAAGTGAGTGAAAAAGTCGGTCTGAATCTGAAGAACTGAAGACAGCCAGCCTGCACTCCTGTCTGCAATGCAACACTGAATCCACCATACCAATGCAAGTCGATCTCTCAACTGTCATCCTTGGGATCAGAGGACGGACGTTTCATATCTTGTCAGCAAATTAAAAATGGATTTTTTTTTTATAGCAATGAGGATGCAATCAATCCCTCCAGTCGACTGATCTTGATTGGCCATGTGCTTCATGTAGCCACCCTACCGCGTATCCTGTCCGTGCCATTCCAATTCCAATCCATGCTGCAGAAACAAACGCCAGCTGGAAAGGCAGCAACAAGATCCGAGAAAGCACCATGTCGCTCAGTCCCATGCTTCTCCGGCGAGAAGAACCAGAAGTCCAAAACATGCATGGCATGCCCCGACGGAAGGTTGGGGATGGCGGGGCTGACAGGCGGGCCCCACCGGTCAGTGGCAGCGGGCGGGCCGGCGCTGCGTGGGGCGAGCTGGGCCGGCAGATGGCCCAAGCGCGCGCACGCGGGCGGGTGCAAGCGGGCCGCGGCGCTGCTGGGCCGGCTGCTGGGCCGGCGAGCGCGTTGGGCCGCTCACGGCCCGCTGCCTGACCTGGGCCGCTGGCCTTGGCTGGCTGGCTTGCTGCGCTAGCTGCTGCTGCTGGGCCGCAAGCAGGCCTAGAGCGGGAGCGGGCCAGAAATGCAGGAACAAAAGAACATGGAATCAATGGCTTTTCTTTTTCATAAAGGGTTTTAAAGCACCTTTCCAATGCATTATCAAAACCAAATTTTGGATAGGCATTTTGAGATATTTATTCCAAATCTTTTTTGAAAGAGAGAGAATCTATTTCATATACTTTTCAAACTCAACTCTCATTTTTGAAATGAGACTTTAACCAAGTTTATTTCTTTGGAAATCAAAATAACATAGTTAGGGTTAGACCTAGTTTTAGAAATTCGTTTTCACACTCAATTACAACAAGAGAAATACAAACACAAGCAATTCAGCAAATCAGAACACACTTCCATTAACTTCACATATAAAATCTATATTCCCCTAGAAAAACAAAGCCACTATTTGAATTTAAATAAATTTCTCCTAACCCTTCGAATTCCAAAAATCGAGGTGTCACACCTTTCGTGCTTGCCGTAAGATGCAAGACATGTGCACGTGGCGTGTCTCCAGCTGGGGAGTGCACGATGCGCACGGTGTACCCAGAGTGTACCCAATTAATTTCCTGAACGGCACAACTGCTGCAGGTGTGTCAGCTCCAGCGCCCATAGTCGCCAGGGGGTCACCGGCTTCGCTGTGGTGATCGACGGCAACGAAAAGGAAGTGCTTCCAACAGTGGATTTTTCCTTACATTCTTGTCTGAAATTAAGTATGACGCAATGAATCCGGTTGAGCAGATTTGGGAAGAATTTAGCTGGACATTTTTTTGCTATACTTGGAAGAAAGCTTAAAGAAAATTTGACAGGGACAGGGATATTAATTAATTATAGAAATCACCTTGTTTAGACTTTGTTGCATGCGTGTATCAAATTAATTAGTGCAAATATATATGTATCCTACAAATCCAACCATTAATGACTTCCTTTTTTTAAAAAAAAAAAAGATACCTAGTGTCTTGCCAGCGGACATGGAACAATAAGAACTCGTCGATGTCGTTTAACTTTTAAACATTTCTTTCCTCTTAATCGGAAAGAGGGTACAACCTGCTCGCAATAAAAAAATACCTCTGCTTTTCAAAAAAAGCAAGTGAAAACAGAGTTACAGCATGAATTTAAACAAGAATTAATGCTTGTGATAATTCTAGCATGCAGGCATACAAAAAAAAAAACCTAGTCCTGCTTCATGCACCTGCCGGTTTAAGTTTTTTAGGTCGAACCTGTTTTCTTAACAAAGTTTTTTAGATTGAACCGATAGGTGCATGTAACTTTTTTTTCGAAAGATCGTAGGTGCTTGTAACTCAATGGGCATTGGCAGGCAAGCAAAGGAAGTGACTTCAATTTCTCAAGAAAAAAATTATCCTCCATTTCCTACTGCAGTAACATAATAACGATAGTCCCAATAAACTAATTGTAATGCGCCCGGTTTTATATTGGTGATGCACCTGTGAGGATGGTTTGGAAACCAGTGCCTATCTGCTCTGGCTCCTGCAGTGGATCTGCCGAGCATTACTGGAAGCCAGGGTCGATTGAGGAGCAAATGTTTTGCCCGGTGTGTACAAACTCCAGTAAAATGCTTCGGATAAACTAAACACAAATAAAAAAAAATGATTCAAATAGCATTCTAGGCCTTTAGCCAATTCATTTGATTTCGAAATCTGAACTAGAATCAAATTGCTGGAAATTGATAAACCCACACAAATATCAATGGTGCTAGTACAAGCCTGAAAGGGGAAAGGTGAATACAACTATCGGCTGTTCTATATTTATTTATCTCAAGTACGAGGCAGCGAGGGAGTGATAAAGATACAAATTGCCAGATGAAATCTAGCTTATTACAATGTTTCAGATTTTTAACTGCGATCAAGTCATTTGAAGGTACAACAACATTTCATCCGAAAGCCAACACCAATGGAAATCTACATATGGTGACTATGTTATTTGTGTTGCACTCTCGCTGTTCATCATCCTTCGAATAGCTCTTGCAGCATCTCTTTCAGCTCACGGGGACTGAATTTTGGGTTGGTAACTTTGTTATCTTCTATGTATTCTGTATAGCCTGGAATAATTTTGTCTGTGATAACTTTGTGCAGCCTTATCCTGAGCATGGGATTTGGAACCTTCCACTGCTTTTGGGTGGTGTAGATTTTTTGAAATTCAGACTCAAACTTGGACATTGGGGAGTATTTTTTTCCAAAGAAAAAAGGCATATAATATTTTGCGAGCGTAGAATCGAAGAACAAGCATGCCAACATCGGTGCCCATGATACTTGTAGATATCCCTCTACTATATGGCTCCAGATTTGGTTATTGAGATGGACCCGTAGCTGTAGCAAGGATTGTTGGAGACGCAACAAATCCAGGCACTCAAGGATGAAGTATGTGTTGTTGAGCAGGAATAAGAACTTGAGTGCTTGATCTGGAAGTGATTCTGATATGCTAGCAAGCTTTTCTTGTAGACAAGACACCATCTCCATGATCATACCTTCAAAAGGACTTTCATTTTCAATAGGAGGCACATATTTATCACATATAGCCGCATCCACCGACGAGAAATTACAGCAAAGGAGCCTGATGTACGCCATTACAGACCGAGCGACCGTGTGAATGTCTGATGATCCTTGTGGACTCGCCGAGCCATCATCACCCTCCATCAACTTCGTCCAAATCTTCTCCATTGTGCTCCTTGTCGCCCCACACAACTTGCTCTTATATGCTGACAGGTGGGTGGACATTTCGTTCACTATCCTTTCTGCTTCCACAGAGGTTGGCGAACCAAACATCGTTGGGATCTGGCCTGAGGCTTTAGACAGAGCTTCGTGCACAGCCAACTTGTTAAAGAGTTGTGGCGGCAGCATAACCATACCAATAGAAAGAAATTCTTCTGTCATATTCGGATTCCAAGCAACTACAACGTCAACAAAAGCGAGCATTTTCAACATGGTTTCTTGTATGAACAGCGCCAAATGGTATCGATCTGGAACAGAGTTGAGCATTTTCAACATGGTTTCTTGTATGAACAGCGCCAAATGGTATCGATCTGGAACAGAGTTCTCAGCCACAGGTTCCCCTTCTTCACAAATACCGGGCAGGTCCACGTAGCCACAATCTGGAAAAAGACGCCAAGCAAAACAGAGCGTTTGCGTGATATGGCCGAGAGCTCGGATCCAGGTCTGTGTCCATGCATCACAATCGAATTCCACTGCAGACGCACCATGTTGGAGGCTAAGAACCCAGCCGACGCCCAGCTCCTTGAGCCATCTCTCGATGACACTCATGTCACCGCGTTTGATGCTGCAATTCGCCGACGGCGCAGGAGCGCTGAAGAATTCCTGGACCAGGCATCTAATGCGCTCCTCCTCAGCTCCTTGCCAATCCCGGAAGTTGCCGCCGTTGACGTCCCCGTGGATCCCCAAGGAGTCGAAGTGCATGGCCACCGCCTCCACTGAGAAGCGAGAGCCGCTCGATGCGTAGGCAGTAGAGAGGTTAGAGACTATGGTACCTGATCTGGAGCTGCTAACGTTGGATCCAATCTCGTGGCCGTAGCTCCAAGAAGAAGACACCCGGCCACCATTCCAATCCTCCATGCCGCCGCCGCCGCCGCAACTACCGAGATCTGCGGTGGCCAAAAAAAACCTCCGATCCCGATTGATGTTCTTTAAGAAAAAAATCTATCCCGATAGAGGTTGAACTGAGTGGAGAGAGGACGGAATCCGGGGATTTTTGCAAGGCTCGTTATGTTTCTTCTTCATGATTGTACGGTTGTACCACTCGATAGGGATATAGGAAGTTGCTGAGAGATTCCAAATTGACTACACTGTTCATTCATTCGACCACTCGATTTAACACAATTAAACTAATAAATAATAATACCTAGAAATTCATAAATAGAGCAAGGCTAATAATATAATTTGCAGCCTTTTCTCAGCCTTTAGAGTAGTTAGCTCTTCACTTCGGCCTTGTTTAGTTGCAAGGCAAGTTGCAAGTTTTTCAACTCTCTCTCCATCACATCAATTTTTAGCCGCTTGCAT
>DXKC01009913.1:0-24136 GCA_031170775.1 Cymbopogon citratus
GTGGCATTCATCTTTCCCAATATTTTGTTAGGCACCACAAGAGCTGTTGGTAGAGCAAACTGGAACCACCAGAGGATCCTTTATCTTATTGGACTTTTAAAACAACACGATTTACCAAGATTTCGGACAGACAATGCATGGAGCAAGGAAGCATGGACTAGTATGGTTGGTCAGTTCAATTCAAGGTTTTCTTTAGCATTCACCTTGGCTCAAGTAAAACAAAAGGAACAAGATTTGAAGAAGGATTATCGAGTTGTAAAGGATTTGCAAGAAGAAAGTGGTTTTGGCTGGGATTCTAATAGAATGATGGTGACCGCACCAGAAAGTGTCTAGATGGGGTTCGCGGAATGTCAAAAAAAAGACTCTGTTCTTCGATGGCGTGATAAATCATTTCCATACTTTGATGATTTGTTTGCTTTATATGATGGTGAGTTTCACTTCATGGATCTAATAGCATATATTGTCATTACATATTGTTGCACCTATACTTAAAAATATTCTGTACATATTTTGTACAGTCGTTATGCTGAAGGAAGGAGTTGTCATGGAATGGATCACTATGCTAATAAGAGAAAGCAATGTTCAGAAGTTCCTGCGTCTCATTCACCTCCACGACATGGTCCTGATACATCACCCTTGCATTTTGATGTCGAGGGGCCAAGAGATGATACTAATTGGTTTGGCACTGATGAATTTAGTCCTTTCCCAAATCTAGTTAATGCCTCCCCAGATGGAACCCAGCCACAAGAAACTATAAATCAAGAGACATTGGCCCCAGAACAGATTTCAGAAAGTCAACGTCGCACTTTCCGACCATCTAGTTCAATTCCAGAGATGGCTGATACTAAGCGAGGGAAAAAGCAGAAAACCAGCTGTGATGCGTTGACTAATGATTTCCAGGAAAGGTACTTAATGCTCAAAAAGGAAGAAATTGAGCGATTTGCAGCCATAGAAGAGAAGAAAATGGAGGATCCATATAGCATCAAGAACTGTGTCATTGCTCTTGAGGGGTTGCCTGATCTACAAATGGAAGAGCTGATAAAAGCAGCAGACATATTCAAAGAGAACCCAGCAAACAGGGAAACTTTTCTTTCTTTTTCTCGTGATGAAATAAGGCTGGGATGGTTGCGCAACCAAATGTAGCATCTGAAATCAAATTCACATGTGTGCAGGTATGCTACATGGTTCTTTTGTAAGTAGAAAGGGCTAGCCTAACTACCATGTCTTTTGTATAGACTACTGATACTGCAGGACTGATACAGCATGTCTTAGCATGTCTCTGCAGTGTACTGAACTATTAATCCTAGCATGTCTTTTGGACCGGTGGTAGTGTAGAATTGCTACTAGCATGTCTAGTACAAACTAAGTTACATTAAATATTTGAACCTCTCTATCGTTGACTTGTTCTTCTGGAAATGTAATCGTGCCACATCCTATTTGCTATTTCATCTCTCATATCATTCCCAGCTTGGCGTAAATTGTTAAATGCTGGCACATCATTACTGTATTCGTCGTCTCCTTCTGGTACTTCTTGCATGTTACTTTGATTGATATCTTCGGTGACACCATGAGCCAATGACATATCTCCATTGTACAGCCGTATAAAATTATGAGTTACACAACAGGCTACAGAGATGTCAACTTGTGTGTCAATATCATATAATGTTGCAGCCTTCAGTATGGGGTACCTCATTTTCAATATGCCAATAATTCTCTCTATATGGTTTCGAAGTTGAGCATGTCGTAGATTGAATAATTCCTTGTAATTTTGTGGTTTTTGTCCAGCCCTGCCCTGTTCTTGTAGATGGTATCTAGTTCCTCGGTATGGGGCAAGAAATTCTGGTGTGTTAGCATAGCCAGCATCTACTAGATAGAATTTACCAGGAGGGACACTAAATCCATGTTTAAGTGCATCATGAAGAACTCTTGCATCAGAAGCAGACCCCTCCCAACCAGCATGCACACGCACAAACTTTAGATCAAAGTCACATGCAACCATCATGTTTTGTGATAGACCTTGCTTTCTATTTCTGTATGGCTCTTGTTGTCCGAGAGGAATAGTCATAGGAATGTGAGTGCCATCAATGGCACCAATACAGTTCTGCATGTATTTGTATGCTTATTAATACTAAAACCACAAATGAAATTAATTTTGCTTGATATACCAGAGAAACACATTACCTGGAAGTATGGAGCAAATTTAGGTTGTCTTAAGATCCGATGCTGGTGCAGAGAAGGTAGCCGTATGTAGTTGCATGTGAGTTGTGTAAGTGCATCGAGCACTGATCTAAAGTGGTGGCTAATTGTTTCTCCACTATGCTGAAATATATCTTGCAATGTAGTATTGCTTGCATTTTTTGATATGGCATAAAGGAATATGCCTAACTGCTCTTCCACAGAGACATACCTTGAATCTTCAAGAAGGTTATTTTCATGCAATCTTTGAACGAGATCTTGAAAAATCTCTCTTTCCATGTGGAATCGCCTTTTGCATAGGGCCTCATGCCCTGTTAGAGTTTCATGAATAAAGGTGGCTCCAGTTCGGATAGAAGTATGAATTGGTTTCTTTTTGGATGATTGGGATGAGGTGCCTTCTTCTAGTGTTGGGTGGATGAAGAAAATGAAATCATCTTCATTCTGTGATTGTCGGCGATAGTTTGGATCCATAGAAAGAAAAGCACTTACTATTCCTACAAAGATGGCTGCTAGCACCAGGATGAGAGATGTGCAACTATATGCAATGAACACGTACGGTGTGTTTGTGTGGGCTACTTGTCTTGCTAGTCAGGATGCAAGGGAGGTGCAAGTTATATAGTGACGACTGACGAGAAACAAAGCAACGGGTAGTTTCAGGCCAGACAAGCAAGTAACGACTACTGGGGCTTGCATGAGCATCAGACCTGGAAAGAAAGCAACGGCTACTTGTGTCATTGGAAAACGTGAAGATTCAAATTCACTTCCTGCAATCCAAACGGTCCACATTTTAAGTTTCTATGGTTTGCAATCCTGTAGTTCTCTGTTTTTTGCTTTCCTCTATTCCTGCGTTTCCTACCATTCCTCTGTTCGGCGTTCCTTTGTTCCAAAAGGGCCCTAACAGAAACTGCGCGGGTCCTCAGATACATCCCAAAGAACCAACAACCCTCTCTCATATGCAATTAGCAACCTGCATAAAGGCTATTATTCTTCAATGCTCCAGGTTCACAAAATAAACTTTCCTCTAAATGACAATAACAGGTGAAAAAACAAAGCCATCGTTTTTTCCCTTGCATAAAAACCTTATTTACGGTATTCTTGGACATGTTATGGAACTCTTAATTGATTTAACATATAAGAAAACAAAGTGATATAGTACCATAATTTCCACATATCTATTTTGAGTTGAGAAGACCCTCCATCCTATTATTCTTTTTTAGAAGGGCAGCAAGAAGCTTGCCGATTTTTATTAGACGAGGAAAAAAAGGGATTACAAAACTACTTACAGGGCGACTGAAACAACCACTGCCACTAAAACTACCAACAACACCCACACTACCGGCCTAAAAGAGAGACACCAAGATGAAAAACAATAAGACCAAAAACAAAAAATAAGAAACACAAAGATGATGTTAATCCTGCGGAGTCGTTTGAGCCGTTGCGAATTGATATTGGTTGATGTCCTCTTTACACAAATAGGCGACTTGCAGGGCTTAAAGCGATTTGTTTTGGAACGTTCTTCTATCTCTTTCCTTCCATAAATGCCACCAATAATATATTAAGATGCCATCAAACCATCTCCTTTGATTCCTTGCAACTCTCTTCCGGCATTTTTGCCTGGATAGGTCCTGAAAGTGATACAACATTTACGACTGATAAATTGAACCACCCTTTCAAATGGGTCCACACCTCTTGAGCGAACAGACAATCTTTGCATAGTTGCGTTGGTGTTTCCGGCTGGACACCACATAGTTTGCATAGTGGGTCGCTAGGCCAATTACGTTTGGCCAGGTTATTAGCTGTTAGAATTTTTTTATGCAGCAGGGTCCATGCAAAAAACCTGCACTATTACCTATTGACAGATCTGTTGGTAAGACCTAAGCAGCCTGGGAACAGGAACGTGGGTGCGTTCCATGTTCCGGAAACGACGTCACGATTCGCGGATTGGGAACATGGTGGAACGATGGATGCTGGAACGTGACTCGGTAACAGGAACGTCCCTAGTACTCGCGTGCTCCATGGCCTCTGCGTGGGCGGCGGCGTCCAACAGCGTCTCACGAATGGGCTTTAGGCTTCAGTTCAAAGGCCTACGAGCACCACCGGCCCAATAAAATAAACTGAACCACAAAACAAAAAAAATTGAGCCACGCTAAGACTCGAACTTGGGATGTTGGGATGTTTCAATCCAATTTAACCAGCACTGGTTAACCTCCACGGCCCCACCACGCTCCATATCATGGTGGTATGCGTTCCTCTAGATGAAGGAACGAATCGAAGCTGTATACTCCTGCTGTTCCATAGTTTTTGAAATACCGTACCCTGCATTCCAAGCTGCTAAGGGTAAGACTCATGGATATCAACCAAAGTTTTACCTTACCTTGTCCCAAAAGTGTCAGGATGGATCAGTATTCCAACAATAGGTTGAAGTAAGTTATGAATATTGATGGCATGCTCAAGTCCACTAAAATTTCTATTGAATCAAATCATTTGCTTATGCAGTTGCGACTAACATCATGTATTTCTGTTGAGTGCTGACAACTTAGTAACAGAGTATAACTATCTTTGCTCAGGAATGGAGTTTTCTTCAACATTTTAACTTCATGCAGCAGCAACACCACCAGTTTTTGGCATCAACAGAAACAACTGAAAGAAACATTCTAGTTCTAGTTAACAAATTGTCAAGAATGGAGTATTGATTAAGGACTAGATTTGAACATTGTATGGCATTATTTGAAGCTTCCCATCATCTTATACTTCAATACAGAAAGAAGACCATTCTCATCACCAAGGTACCTGAAATCCTGAATACAAAGTGAGAATTTAGAATACAAGCCTACATATATGATATTAAAATAAACAAGTAGTCATTTCTGTAGCTTACATCATACAGGTCCCCTCTATGGCTGCAAAAGCAGTAATGTTGACGTCCCGCTGGGACCAATAAAATAGTTGGCTGAACCCAAGATTCCATATGTTGGTCTTTCAAGAAGGGTTGCACTTCAAACGATAGTTTCACACACACACACGAAAAAAAATTAGAGAATGCCATGTACCTTCATAAGTTGTCCTTTGGAGAACAACTCAGGCCTTTGCAAAGGAAGCATAACTTTTTTTTTGGAAACCACAGGAGAGCTGCGTTTCATTGTATTATAGAGTAAAAATACAGGGTCCCCAACAGGATCCTCACTCATACGGGACCAAATATAAGTAAGTGAGGCGATTACACGCACTCAAGTTCTAAACACATAGCAACCAGCAACAAGAATACCAGAACTAAAATAGGACCTAATCAGCAAGCGCCAAGCCCAGCTCTTGAAGCTTCTTCGCTCCAGCCATGCACCATGCACCAGAGGCTGAAAGGTAACACCAATCTCATGTGCGGGGATGAAGTCTGTAAGAAGATGTTTTTCAAATTCATTCTCGGTGACAACATCCTAACAATGACAAAGAGAATGTAAGACAAAGGCAGCAATACAAACTTATTTGTCATGGTAAAAGTAGATAATAAGACAACAAAATTATTTTGTTGCCACTCAGTGTAGCACTTATATTCTTCATAAATAAGAGAACAATTATAGTGTGCAGTCATAATAACATGAGGTTATACTTGTTCAAAAAAAAACATGAGGCTATCTTAATAATTCTAGAAAACAGGTCACCTTGAGTGACTTCTTTGTGCCCTTCTTCTTAGGGTCACTTTGGATACTTTCCAACAAATCAACTGCATGCTTAAGGCTGCAGTCTAGCAAGCATCAGCAAAGCATTCGCCAGATAAAACTGGGAAACAGTCTCCCAGAACAATACCAAGTTACAAACAAGAAGTTTAGATACAATACCTTTCACCGGAAAGGATAACTCATCCTTCCCACGAGGATCAATAGTTCGATCCTTGAGTCGATAACTCAAAGCGTAACCAATTATTTTATCAACACCTGAAAAAACAAGTAGCAGACTGAAGCTATAGAGACTACATTACATCAAATCAACAAAGAAAGTAGGAGTTCTACTTACATTCTCTTGTCAGATTACGATCTTTGACACAAACCACTGATTCTAAATCAATACATTCCATACCATGGAAGGTTAGAAACTGCATCCAGCAGCAGAAATATATTAGCAGTCTTAAAATATCGCAACACAAGAACAGAAATGGCGGTATATGACTAATATATAAAAACAAGTCCAGAGTCCAGATAGGTTTGAATATTCCCAAATCAGTAATACAGTGGTTTTATACCGCCCAAACCATGTTGGCTAAAAGAACAGCAGACCTATCAATCTATCATATACCCATTATATGTCCAAAATTGCAATTGCAACAAGCAAGACACACAAAGCAAAGGGATGTGAAGCCAAATAATTACTGATTATAAAACAGCACTAGTGAGGTTTTAATGAAAAAGAAAAACTAAGCATTATAGTTTTACACCAATTATTGAATTCAGAACACTAACAGACCAGGCACCAGACTACCAGAGGAAATAAACACAAATAAGTTTAGAAATTTAAAAAAAAAACATAAAGGGCTATCTTCATGACAGACACAGACTGTATTTTCAAAACAATGTCACGATCCAATAGCTTTTTCCACTGGGAGAGTTGTGTTTCATCCTGTAGAATATTTTAAGAGTTAAAACTTGCAAATGAAAATTCCTAGATATATTATATACCCTCCTGAGATCTATCTAACATAAATGACAGACCTGAGGTGGTTCACTTGTCACTTTATTTGGGAAAAGTTTAGTTATATGCTTTGACATCTTGAGTGCTTCTTTACTTTTTTTCACTCACCGACCAAAGCTATCCTGCATTGACATCATGTGTGGTTCAACGGCAAGGGTGCACCACAATCAAAACATGTAATTTGGTAACCAGATAGCTCAGTCAAACAATGGAAGATGGAAACAAGTAAACAAGAAAATTAAAGCACCCTTTCCATCATGATAGGTTGATACTCAGTAACTTGAACAGTACTCCCATCCATTCCAAATTATAAGTCATTTTGACTTTTCTAATAAGCTTTTACTATGCACCTAAATATACACTGTCTAGATACTTACAAAGCTATGTATCTAGAAAAAAAACCAAAACAATTTATCCTTGTATCTTCTAATGTAGCAATGCATGCAGCACATGGCAAATTGGAAATATTGACCCTCCATCCCACGCCATGATCAAGCTCACAGCCTCCCAAGATCAATGCCCCAAGGGATCTGTTTATCAAATCTGACTCCAATTTTTGAGGACCCATTTTCGGCGAAAGGAAGCCTCACTTCACCCTCAGGAGGTATGCGGAATGAAAAAAAGGTATATGCAGAATGAAAAAAGGGATAATAAGCCTAGACATAATTAAATTATTTTCATTAAACCCTGATGATCGAGGACCAATGTACCTCAAGTGATTGATCACCATGAACAGAGTCGAAAAAATACTGCAATTTCGTGACAACTTTCTATAATGCAGATGAAGGCTAGTTTTCCCACTTACAGAATTCCAAGACGTCATGTTTTTCAGATGCAAATAGATGCCCATGAAACAAATCATAGCGATGGGAGCACAGCATTGACATGCTTACTCTCACTCACACAGAACAGAAAACTAGTATAGAAATCATTGTTACATCTTTCAGTGTGTGCTTATAAAAGAGTTTCCATCAAAACACAAATAGGAGGACAAAAACGACTAAATAGCCTAAGAGTGCCAAATAATTAAAGATCCAGTCCATATACGAGCGCCCAAAACATACAACTCCATTTCAAAGTTGTTGCTTAGCATAAAAAAATAACTAATAAATAGAAAATCAAATTCTTCAGTGCATTGAGTCCTTGGAACTTGTTTCTTCTTCCCTTAGGGCTTGGTTCTTTTGCTGGAAGCTTCACCAAAATCTTCCTCACAGGGATTGGCTCTTTTGTTGGAAGCTTCACTTCTTTCTTCTTCCTTTGAGGCTACCTTCGGTTGGAAAAATTTCTCAAGTCTGGTCACATGAGGTTAAAAGTTAGTAGGAAGATTGAATAACACCTCACACCCATTTGGGAGGGGTGGATATGATATATATAGGCAACATGCAGTACAATATGAACATGCAGTACAATGTGACTTTGACTTATACATATCTCTAATACCCGGTACATGTAACACCCTGAACTGCCCTAAAGCCACCTTCTCACGAACAAAGTGAATGTTAATCTCAAAATGCTTCGTGCGAGGATGAATTGGATTGGCAGTCATGTAGATTGCGCTGACATTGTCGCAATGGAGCTCCTCCAGCAATTGGCGCAACCAGCAGCACTCTGCAACTGCATGAGCAACAGCTCTGTACTCCGCCTCCTCGCACTGGACCGAGACACCATGTTGTCTCCAAGGAAGACGCAATAGCCCCATATAGAGAGCCGAGAGTCTAGATACCCAGCCCAGTCAGCGTCATACTCTGCGATGTATGGCACGCTGGACATGCGAAGGTGCAGACCGGCGTCCACATAGGCTGATGAGGAGGTGGAGTAGGGGCTGGGCTGATGCAGGCCCCTCCATAGGCTGATGAGGAGGTGAAGGGGGCTGCAGCAGCTCCTGTAGCCCTAAAGGAGCACGGGCAGCAGCGGCTGGACGCTGCAGACCGTGCAGCGCGGGATGTGGTGGTGGACGGTGGAGCAGGCGGAGAAGACCGCCGCTGGTACACCTGGCCGCTGAAACACCGGTCAGCCAGCGATGGTGCTGGTTCTGGTGCAGGTTGCCGACGCTGGTAAGTGAGTCCAAACCGTCCGGTCCCGCCCGGAGGTGCAGCAGGGGTAGGGCCAGTTGGCTGTGCAGCAAGGACAATGGGCTGAGCAGATGGCCGAGCAAGGACGGTGGGCTGAGCAGAGAGCCGAACAGGGCAGCCATGATGATGGCTGGGTCGTTGAGGTCCTGAGGCAATGGTTGCTCAACCTCTGTAGCAGAGGGAGCAATCGGAGTAGTATCCTGCAGAAGAAAATCAAGCGAAGAGGCCGGTGACGGGGCAGCAGCAAAGGGAAAACGGACTCATCGAACACAACATGCCCCGATATAATCACACACCGAGTGAAAATATCAAGGCACCGGTAACCCTTGTGAGAAGATGGATAGCCCAAAAAGATGCACGGCGCAAAGGAGGTGCAAGCTTATGAGGAGCTGTGGCACTTAGATTAGGGTAACATAGACAACGGAACACACAAAGGTGGGAGTAATCTGGTAGGCTACCATGGAGAAGCCAGTTAGGGATGTTATTGGCAATAGAGGATGATGGGTGACGGTTCAAGACATATGCGGAGGTGGCGAGGGCCTCAGCCCAAAAGTTGGGTGGCATATGAGCATGGATGAGAAGGGTGTGAATAGTGTTGTTGATGGTGCGCAACATGCGTTCGGCTTTGTCGTTTTGTGGAGAGGTGCAGGGGCAGGAGAGGCTAACAAGATCCCACAACGAGAAAGGTAGGAGGTCCTGGCATTGTTAACAAATTCTGTGCCATTATCAGCCAGAAGGCATTTGGGCAAACAACCGAACTGTGTGTGTGCATATGCAATGAAATCAACAATGTGAGAGTGGACATCAGACTTGTGACGTAGGGGAAAGCACCAGCATTAATGACTGAAGTCATCAAGTATAACTAAATAATATTTGTAGCCAGAGGTGCTAAGAATTGGGGATGTCCAAACATCGCAATGAATCAAATCAAAAGGTGCTGAAGTAGAGGAAGTAGAGCTAGCGAATGGAAGGTGTGTATGCTTGCCAAGCTGACAAGCATGGCATAGGGAATGTGAAGCACTAGGACACGAGATAGTTGACATGGTCCAAAGAGTGTTTGATGGAGGCATGAACTGGATGACCAGGCCAGAGATGCCACAGTGAAGGTGAAACAACAAGGCTGCAACTAGCGGTAGTGGATGGGATAGAAGGTGAGATGGTAGTGGATGGGATGGATGGTGAGATGGTGTAGAGATCGCCACAGTTGTTGCAGCAAAGGAGGACATGTCCCTTTGAGGGGTCTTTGACAGAAAAGGCATCAAATTCAATGCAACAATTATTATCACGGTAGACTGTC
This sequence comes from Cymbopogon citratus, assembly GCA_031170775.1. Classification (NCBI taxonomy): domain Eukaryota; kingdom Viridiplantae; phylum Streptophyta; class Magnoliopsida; order Poales; family Poaceae; genus Cymbopogon; species Cymbopogon citratus. The sequence continues at coordinate 10,246 of DXKC01009913.1, forward strand.
GAACGGAGAGGAGATTGTGCACAAGAGCACGGGCAACAAGGACATTGTTGAGGGAAAAGGAAGGGACGGCAGTAGGAAGAATGGAAGTGCCACGACTGAGGACGGGCATGGAGTGACCATAGCCACAGAAATAGATGAAGAGAAGGGAGGAAGACGAGTGAGTAAGATAGAATCCGAGGAGGACATGTGGGATGTAGCTAGGAATAAGGCGTGTGAGGGAAGATCATAGGCGCTGCACGCTGCACGGTGGGCAGAGTAGACCATGAACAGAGGAGGCATAGACTTGGAGCAGAAGGCAGAGGGGACTAGGACTTGGGAGTCTTTGCTATCATGGTGGGGTTGTTTAGAAGACAGAGGAGACCAGCAGGGGAGACCGATGACTTGGAGTCACTGGAAAGAAAGACTAGGAGTAGAGGAGGTGAGGGGAAGAGCTGATACCATGTAGGAAGATTGAATAACACCTCACACCCATTAGGGAGGGGTCGATATGATATATAGGCAACATGCAGTACAATATGAACATGCAGTGCAATGTGACTTTGACTTGTACATATCTCTAATAAGTATTATAGGATCAACTTAAACAAAATAAGTACATGGTGCTTACTGTGATTAGGATGTTAAACTTTTCCTGCCATTTCTGATCTTTCCTAAAACCTAAACAAAAAAAGGTCAACACATCATTAAGGAACTATAAAGAAATTGGAACCCACATTTCTGATTTTTCCTAAAACCTAAACAAAAAAAAGGTCAACACATCATTAAGGAACTACAAAGAAATTGGAACCCAAAGAAATACTCACACTGATCAGATGATCATCATCGAAATTATTTTCTTTTTTCAAGAATTGATAAGTCCCTGAGAAGAGAACACACAAAATAATCAATTGGTGGGTAAACAGCCATAATACTAGTCAGTTTAACAAGTGAGCAAGGTTCGTAGGTTTACCGCTTCATCAGGTTTAGTCCATGCCAATTTTTTAGGATCAACATTCACATCAACATTGGGTTCTTTAAACTCGCGCTGAGCATCTTCGTAATGCCATTCATTAGGACATTCCAAACTCCTGCAAACACTCAAGCAACACAATGTTATTAGAAAAAGAACAAAAATGACATTGGCTAATAAATGCAGAAAGTTCAGGATGAACCGTATGAACCTTTTCACAATGGCCTGTATGGATCCATGCTGACGAATAAGATCTAGTGCTCCTTGGCCCTGGCCCTCAGTTTTTGTTGGAGAACCACAATAGTTACATCCACAAAGGATGCACATATCGATAAACTCGTTCATAGTGAGCTTAAGTTCCTTCAAGACCTTCAGCATAACAATTTGGTGACATCAATAACTAATATATAATAAAAATGTAACATCCAGGTAAGTACATAACACAAAAATGCATACTTTAGCACAATCGTATTCTTCTATGATGGTCCTTTTTTTGGCTTTAAAATTCACAAGGACTTTTGGAGCACCAAAAGGAAAACAGTCGGTGTCATCAGATGCTACAGCATAGACCTAAATAATACACACGAACATACACTTTATAATAGTGAAAGAAGGAAAGGAAAAAGGGTCAACATAGTTTAAAAAGGTACTTTGTTCTTGGTATCTCTGCACATGCGACAGCACTGTGCTTCCGCTTCACCGGGTGCCTGTTAAATATCACAAGTGAACACAGATCATAGCCATTAAACAACCCCCCCCCCCCCAGAGTCTTAGTAGCATAGCATGACACATGGAAATTTTAATTTACCTGGATACATGGAACACCCATTAGTCCCAGTAGCTTTTTAAGGTCGCGAAGCTGCTCTGGTGTGGGCTGTTCAGTTAGACCAGAGAAACTAAAAGTCAAACCTTAGTTTCAAAACAATAAATATCCCAATGTTTGGAAAATGAGAGCGATTACCCTCAAGGACTTCTTCATTAATTCATCCACGGTATCAGCATCTCCTCCATCCTTAACTGCCATTCTCAGATTGAGTTGCCTCAATGCATCTTCTCTTATTGCCTCTCTAAAAGATTTGAACTTTAATAATTTATATATGCAACTCCAAATAACAGGAAGAACATCATACCTTCTAGCAAGTAATTTATATATGCAACTCCAAATAGGAAGAAGAACATCATACCTTCTAGCGAGCTCTACTTTCTTCGAATCAGGAGGCTTGCCATCAAAAACATAACTGCAAAAAGTAGGGATCCATTTATGAGTAATTTTACGCATCTCTAAATCAAACATATTGTAATAATAAAGATCAATGGAGAAGTGGTTTACATGGGATCAATCCCAGCCTCCACAAAGGCAGCAACTTGGCGGGACATGCCAACTAAGTGACTGTATAACAAAACCAAAATAAAGATAAAAAATGTTATAAGCAAAATTTGAGATATTGAGAATGCTTGAAATATGTTTATATGTACCTGGTTCTTTTGCCATCATCGTTTGCGAGCTTCCATGGAATAACTTTCAGAAATTCATAGACTTTTATATTAGCGTCTATTACAATTCTGCGGCGAAAGTAATTTTCAATCTTTTGCTTCTTAATTGCTGTTGATGCCCTTTTCTCCAATAGTGGTGTTAAACCCTACAGAGGACGTCAATCAAACCAGAGTCCATAATCCACAAATCTATGGGGAGGGAGAGGGAGGATGGGATCCACCACTCACCTTGATACCCATGTCCTCTCCGGCGTCCGCAGCGTGCGGCGGGGAGCAGGAGCAGCTGCAGCGGCTGAGAGGTTGAGAGAATGAGAGGGAGGGAGATATTAGAATGGGCTAAACATGCGAAGCCACTAAACAAACCAGAGCTTGAAATCGCTGGACTATCTAAGATAGATAGGCAGCAGCCAGCAGATCGGAGTAGAACACAGAGATAAAAACGCAAGGGCACGCGACATAACAGATCCGACGGAAGGACAGTCCCAACGACGCAGGCGCACCAAATCAGAATAGGTAAGCTGCCCACCCTTCGCCCGCTTCGGATTCGGGGACGAATCGGCGCGACGGCGGGCTAGGTTTATCGCAAATGGAAGGAGAGAGCTTCCCGACGCGTACCTGGATGCCGAGGGGAGCGACGCGGTGGCCGGCGGCGAAGAGGGTGGGGGATCTGCGAGAGGGAGGCTGACCTGACCTGACGGAGGCGAAGGGATGGAAGAAGAGCCAAGAGGCTTTTGTGGATTCGCTCCGTGGGCCAATCATTTATGGGCCCCTACTGGGCCATTAGAAAGGCCCAGTTCACTAAGAAGAATTGCCATTATATTCGCTTTGAAAAATCTCCAGAATCTCCTCTCAGAAAAAAAAATCTCCAGAATCAGAGCTCGCTGTTCGCTGTGTAGACACTATGGAGTACTCATTTGCTTGTTTGAGATTACCCGGAATCTCCAGAATCTCTTTAAAAAAACTCTAGAATCTCCCCTGAAAAAATCTCCAAAATCTCCTTAAAAAAATCACTGCCCTTGCTTTTTTTTATAACAAACATATATTGATCAACAGTGAAGCTGCAGTCACCCTAACAGAATGTAGGGATACAGTGTCCAATACACTCCTAAGAGGCAAAAGATCATGGCCAATGTATTTTTAGAAAAGGGAATATATTAATATCTCAACTTCTGCAATATGGCCAATGTATGGCCTGACGGTCAAAGACGCAGTTGTCGAATGTGAAATATTTGTGTGAACGGCTTCATACGCCAGTCTGGGTCATTATGATCTTGAGCATTGATTACACTCAGATAAGGAGGATACGTCTCTGCAATCACAGCCGCTAGAGCAATGGTTGCTGCCTCCACTGTTTCTGTCATGTGTGCCTTGATGTATATTGTCTGCATTGGGTATACCTACGTGTTGACAAACAAAATTCCAATACCAGCATGTCTGGCAGGTTGAGGTGGCTGATTAGGAAGTGGAGGCGAACATGTCCATCTGATGGGTTAAGGTTGTAACACCTCGATGTTAAGCTTGCATCATTAGCATTACATTATGCAAAAGCATGTCATAAGCATGGTCATTTATATAAATATTGAATCACATGCTTGCAAATTAAAATGTGTATGCCATAGGGTTAATTTTATGCTTAATCCTTGCTTTGTGTGTGCTAGTGTCTCTAAATAATTATTGAACCATGTTTAGGATGAAAAATGATGGTGAGTTTATGTTGATCACTTTTGCTAATAATGCTTTGTTGAAATTTTGACAAAAAGCAATTATAGAGTTCTAAACTTTATAATAAGGAAAAAACTTTGTTTAAAAAAAAGTGTTCTAAACTTTATAATAAGGAAAAAAAACTTTGTTTAAAAACCATTTTGTGAAAAGGCTCGGAAAATGTTCAAAAACCCCAAAAACAGTTTGAAAAACCTCTTTTTCTGGCATTTTTGGATTTGAGGCAAATTTGAACTACAATTTCAAAATCTAAGCATAATTTGACTTTGAAGTATAAATATTAAATGTTCCTCTCTCAAAAATAAGCACTTTTCATTTTTGGACCATCTCCAAATTCCACATGGTTTTCGAGTTATAAATTTATTTCCAAAATTCCAAAATCCTCTTTATTCTATATTCTTGTGCGGGCCCCATGTGTCGTCCTCCCTTCTTCCTTCCGCGCTCGCCCGCGCATATGTTACCGCACACGGTGCAATGATTCTCAATATGAACACGGTACGCCGGCGCCCTTTCTCCGGTTGCTAGAGCTCTTCGTATTAATCTCCAAGCAGATGTTTTTAGCGATGGTAAGTCTGTGCTCTTCCAAACTTTCTGCAAAACAAAATTAGCATGATGTGTGATGCTTCTAGAGCCCTTGATGTGGGAGATGGATTAGTGATTGGTGACTAAGTATGTGTAAATGTTTTTGGTTGAACACTTTCCATCTTTGGCGGTGACCCGTACAGCTTGCCTACCAAAGATGGTAGTAATTGTGATCACTATACACCATGTCGGTCACCACGGAGGAAGAAACCGGCGAAATTGCCGTTGGAAGACGCGCTCTCCTCCTTTTCGCCCTTGGATAGTGTAGCAGGGGAACGGGGAGAAGGAGCGAGATGCGGACGGGTAATTTTGGAATAGACAGAAGTTTTTGTGCTAGAGTTGTTGGCTATCTAGCTTTGAGGACAACCGTGAGCATAGAATTCTTTCGAATAGCAACATTCGAGGATGTATGAATGAGTAAGCTTTTATTGACCACTAATTCCTAAGAGCAAGTATTGTAGCATGCTGTAAACCAGCATTTAGATGATGTGGAGGAGAGGGTATAAACTAGTTGGATGTAATCATGTCGTCTCATGAATCACTCGTGTCGTGCTTCGCACCTTCCTTGTCACCTGATTTTTCCAATCGACTTGGAGATCTCATCAACATTCGTGGGGCACGGCGTTCGAGACGAGTCTGTCCGCCATGGCTTCCAGCACGTCATTGTCGTAGCACACGGCCTCGATCTCCTCCTCCCTCTCGTCCAGGCTAAACCTCTCGCTCCACGCGGCAAAGTCCTCAGCGTCCTCGGGATCGGAAGTGAACGTGGCCGGCGCGGTGATAATGTTCTCCCTCTCTTGAGAGATGGCATACCCCATGTCGGAGCCTGAATTGCTAATGAAGCTGCTCTGCATTTTCCCATGTTGCTAGAGATGGCGGCATATGAGACCATTGAACCAGCACTTGCTTGATAGGATGTTCACCAGATGTTGTTGAAGAACTTTAGAAGGCACTTGTAAGCTTACCAGAGGAGATGGAAGTGTACTGGAAACAGTCTCGGCTCCGTGCGAGCTTTTGAGTTGGGAGACATGAAAGATGGGGTCATAGCCGAAGACACTCGAACCTCCAATCGATAAGCAACAACACCAATGCGAGCCATAACGCGGTATGGACCAAATAATTTGAACGCCAGCTTGTTGTTGGACCGATTGCTCAATGAGGACTGAACATAGGGTTGTATCTTGGGATATACCCAGTCACCAACATTGAATTGACATTTAGATCGAGTTTTATCAGCTTGTTTCTTCATTCGCTAAGTAGCACGAAGCAGATGTTGCCGCATAGATTCTTGCATGAGGGTTGTATCTTCCAACCATTCATCAAGTGCCGAGATTGGAGGATCGATCGAATCCAATGATAAGCCAAACTTATGAGGTTCACGACCATAGAGAACAAAGAATGGAGTTTTGCCAATTGCAGAGTGGAAACTCGAGTTATACCAACCATTGGCTCCACTTAGAAGGGCAGTTGTAAATAAAACAACACAAGAATGTTTCCAAACATTGATTCAAGTGTTCTGTTTGTCCATCAGTTTGAGGGTGGTAAGCAGTGGTCAAACAAAGCTCCACGCCTACATACCTCATACCTGAACAAGGACTACGAGAAGTTGCTTGTAAATATTTTGTCCCTGTCAGAGATGATAGCCTTTGGAAACCCATGTAAGCGGTACACATTATCCAGGAAGGACTTGGCCACTGATCGAGCAGTAAATGGATGCTTTAGTGGTATAAATAGGACATACTTAGAGAACTTGTCAATGATCACTAAGATGGCATTAGCATTACCCGACAGAGGGAGACCTTCCACAAAGTCCATCAAGATCACTAGGTAATGGTTGGAGCAGAGGTTTTGCTTGTTGACACACCTTACAAGCTTGGACCCATTGAGTGATGTCCTTTTTCATGTTTGGCCAATAACAAGGATTTGATCCTATAGTATGTTGCAGGTGCCTGAATGGCTCCCAATAGCACTAGCATGGAGGGCACTGAACACCTGTTGATGTAGGTGCCATCAAAACTGATGATTCCATCAACCAAGCTGTAATGTGGATCAACAGTTGTAGATATAGAAAGTCTCGACAATAGTTGTTAGGCTTCAGGATTTGAATTATAGAATGCACTAACATCGTTCAGCCATTGGGGAGTGACAGTTGAAACTATTAGGTTTCCTTGACAAGGCATCGCATTGTTCTCTATACCCTTTTATAAACAACCTTGTAATTAAGTCCCAACAGTTTAGTAAAGACTTTCTCCTGCTAATGAGTGTGTAGCCTTTGCTCATTAAGGTGCACCAAACCTTGCTGATCAGTATGAATGAAGAGCTGCCCTTGAAGAAAATATGGCCTCCACTGATCAACTACTACTAGAATGGCAAGATACTCTTTTTCATAGGTTGACAAACCTTGATTTTTGACTCCCAATGCCTTGCTGATGTAGGCAAGAGGATGGCCATTTTGGATAAGCACAACATCAATCCCCAAAGCACAAGCATTAGTTTCAATATGAAATGGCAATGAAAAATCAGGCAATGCTAAACAAGGTGCAGTGGATAGTGCATGCTTCAACTAATTAAAGGCTTGAGTGTGAGCTAGAGTCCATGTAAATGATGCATCCTTACATAGCAACTGAGTCAGGGTTTAGCAATAATGCCAAAGTGTTTGACAAATTTCCTGTAATACTGCTAAGCCCAGAAATCCCCTCAACTCCTTGACAGTAGAAGGTAAAGGCCAATCTTGAACAGTTGTAACTTTATGAGGATGTGTAGAAACTCCAGCAGCACTGATGACATGACCAAGATAAGAAATAGACCGTTGAGCAAATTTACATTTGTTGAGCTTGAGGTACCAATGATCTCTTTGCAACCACAGAAATACGTGTTGATGTGAATAATATGGTCTTCATAGGTCTTGCTATAGACTAGGATATCATCAAAGAAGACTAAAACAAACTTCCTGAGTCCGGGTGCTAAGGAGCAATTCATAGCACCTTGGAATGTACCAGGTGCTCCAGTAAGACCAAATGCCATCACCTTGAACTCATAATGACCCAAATGGGTTTGGAATGCAGATTTGAACTGTTCACCATCCTCGATTAGTATATGGTACCTGATCTCAGGTCCAATGTAGAAAACCATCTAGCATTGGCCAACTCATCCATCAACTCATCAAAAATAGGAACAGGAAATTTGTATTTGATGGTGATTGCATTGAGTTGCCTATAGTCAACACAAAACCAATACCCTCCATCTTTCTTAGGTACCAATAGGACAGGTGAAGAAAATGCACTATTGCTTGGTTGTATAATACCTTGGCTGAGCATATCAGTAACTTGCTTTTCCAACTCGTCCTTAAGTTTGGGTGGGTACCTATAGGGCCTGATAGCCACAGGTTTGGAACTAGGCAGCAAAGGAATAGTATGGTTGCATGCCCACAGGAGGGTCAAAGAGGTGTTGAAACTGAGCAACAAGTGACTCCACTTCCTTAGGTAATTCAGATAACTTAGGTAGAACAGAATCAACAATAACTAAGCAAACTTGCATCCACACTGAATCAGATTGTATTGGAGACAAGCCTTGCAGTGTAATCTATGCTCCCTGATAGAAGAATTGCACCCATTTATGCTTCCAGTGAGTTAACATTAGGTTAAATTGCTCCAGCCAATCCATTCCCAAGATGAGATCAAAATGCACCAGAGAAAGTATTTTCAAGTTAGCAACAAAAGGAAGTATCTTCAAGTTAGCAACAAAAGAGTGGCCATCAATAACCCATGCAGCACTCTACACCAGCACACTGTAGAAGACCTCCACCAGAGAGCGCAGCTTTGGAGATAGCCAAGCACACAACATACTCAACAGGAGAGTCTTCAGCAGATACTTCTTCATCATCATCACAATGACAGGCCCACAAGTCTTGTACAACATGAAGAACTTCACGAGCACAATGATGATCTCGGCTCCACTTGGCACCACTTTTGTAACAGAGCCCCATAGCACGACGGTATTGCTTCAATGCAGCCAACTTGGAGTCAGTATCTGGAACATGCTTCACTAGAGCAGCTTGAGTGGGCTTGTCACACTTAGCAGCTGTATTTGATTGCTTCATAGAGCTCTTGTATGATGTATAATTGCCAGCCTTGAGTGATGATTTATCCTTCATCGCCTCTTCCTGCAACAATGCGAGTATCGAGCGATTTCGGACGCTAAACAAGTAAGATGGCGAGGATCTCAGGCTTGAGTCCATCTACAAAATGAGTAATGAAGTAAATAGGATCCACCGCCACCGTAAGCAGTAAGTTGGTCAACAAGGGAAGTGAATTCGGTAACATAGGCTCTAACCGTGGAAGTTTGGTGGATGTGGTAGAGTTTACGAAGGAGCACCTTGTGCTGATCATGATCAAAACGGATCATAGAATTGTTCCCAAGTTAGTGAATCAATTTGGGACTCAATTGATTGGAACCAACAGGAAGCTGCACCCTCGAAATGCATTTCAACCATAGAAATCCACATCTCACACTCGGTGCCATACATCCTAAAATACTTTTCACTACGTTTGCGCCAGCGGCGTGGATTGTCGCCATCAAACGTAGGAAATGGAACCTTGGGCAAGCGATCCAAATTTGGTTGTGTAGCTTGGTGATTCGTTGGTGGCTGCTGGATCGGATGAGGAGTAGGACCATAATAGGTTGTTGTGAATGACCGCATAGGTTGTGGTTGTGAAGGAAATGGGTGTTGTGATGGTGGGTAAGGCGAATGCGGAAATTGGAATGGAATTGGATTTGGCGGTGGTGGTGGACGAGGAAACGTAGAAGTAAACTGATATGTAGAGGGATTAGGCGGCACAATGGACATACCATTGGCCGGCAGTGGACCGGAGACCAATGGAGGTCCCAATCCAGCGTCCCGTGTACTCGATTTTGCCCTTTGGGCCTTTCGGGGGTGAATCCGACAGATGGGTGCGCGGTCCCGACTAGATGATGACGTCGCTCGGTGGTTGCGATGAAGATTCGAACACCTTGCCGTCGTAGTGCTTGGTGACGGCCTAGACGCGGAGCTTGAGGTCGTTGACGACGCCTTCAACCTCCGCGCGCCACGAGGCGACGTCCTTGAGCGTCTTCTCTAGTGCTGCCACACGAGCCACGTTGCGTCGTCGGCAAAGTCCTCAAGGCGAAGCGCCTCAAGGTTGAGGAGGCGCTCGGCGATGGCGCTGGCCGATGTCGGAGTTTCTCGATGTCGTCGCCGCCGCGGTTCCACCGCAGAGAGCGTGGAGTCGAACACAGACACCCGATCCGCCGCAGACTTCCGAAGGCGGCGAAGCGCCGCTTCCAACACTCGTCAGGAGCTTGGAGCTTGGTGTTGGGTTCCATGGCGCCCAATGAATGTTGACGGCGGATCCAGAGGGTGGTGGATGTGAGGGTAGAGAATCGGAGGATGAGGAAGGTGGATCTGTATTGCTGGCCCATGATCTGTATTTGCCGCGGTGATAACACGGAGCTGCCGAGCTGGGGTCGGAGTCGCCGCCGTCGGAGACCTGGGGCTCGGCGGAAGCGGCGGCAGCTGCGGCTGCGGCGGCCTTGCCTGCGCACGATGTCGGCGAGCCCGTCAAGCGCGTGCGCGGAGGATGGCAGGTCCCGCGTGGCGGCCTCGCGGAGCACCTCGGTCTCGTGGTACAGACCGGTGCCGAACTCGTCGAGGTCGCGGCGGTAGGCCTCCAGCACGGTCTCGGACTGCGAGGTGAGCGTCCTGCCGCCGAAGCCCCACCTTGCCGCCGGCCGCCGATTCCGTTTCGTTTTCAGAGACTACCATGCCGCCGTAAGAGTTGATCGGTTGATGGCTTGCTTCATTGCTCATTTGCTCGTGTGTTCCTGTTTGAGTCCTGCATGGAATGGACTTCCATTTCAACCAGTCTATCACCCTATCTCATTAATTGATAATTAGGTTTTGCAAGCTTGACGTTCAATGCCAGCAGCATGATTGGCCACAAGCTCGAGGGCCCCTTGCCAGCCCACATTGTGAAGGTTCGAGTTATTAGTGCTATGCGTTTTGAAATTTCTCTTTGTTCTTACTCAATTTTGGTTACACAAGTTTGTGTCTCTGCAGGTTCTGGATCTTGTAGTACAACACTACAACCGAATCATGCTCCACAGCAGCACCAGTGGAGGCAGCGTCAAAAGGTTTCCATTGGAGCCCAGAAGGCGTGAGAGAACATTCTGATTTACTTTCGTCATTTTCTCCACTTGGAAGTGTACTGTGTTAATAGTAGTTACATATATGTCTAGGTTGGTCTGAAGGTTGTCATGATGAGTCCGGATTTTGAATATGAGCCATACAGCCCACGGGAATGCATTCCCTTCTGGAAAAGGTTTTTCTTTGGGTATATATTTTGACCATGTGTGATTCTGATTATCCTTAGATATTTCAGAATATGGTACACCAATACTTGATGCCTATTTCTATTCATCTGGTTGTGTGAGGAATGTCTGCTATTGCTGCAGTACTTAGGTACCATTAGACTGGTATAGTTCACCATGCCTCTAAATAAAGAAATATGTTTGAAAGTTTTAGCTAGTGAATAAATATCTTGAAACTTCCATTTGCTATATGCATGAGACCTATAATCTTTCGCTAGTTCTAGTGACTACGAATGTTGAGAACACAAGTTTTATGCAATGTCCTCCCGCCGTTCCTAACTATAAGACATTTTGGCTTTTCTAGATACATAGCTTTTAGTGTATTCTAAGTACATAACAAAAGCTATATAGAAAAGCTAAAACATCTTATGATTTAGAATGGAGGGAGTATTTTAGTTTCTGTTAAAATTGTAATATTACCAACTTGGGACTAAAAGGCTTTGCTGCTGTTGTATTATAATTGTAAATAAATTGTAAAAAATCAATTATTACGTAAATACGCATTCCACTTCCGAATGTTTGACTAATATTTGTAAATCTATTGTCACTTTAAGTTTAAGCAGTTGGACCACAAGCATTGTGAACATAACAAGTAACAATCTGTAACATCCTAGATGTTACTAAGTAATTAAAATTTATAATCATATTATTATCATTAGTAATCATTGAGAATCATGGTAGAAATGCATTTCATAATTCAATAATAACATGTATATGTTGCATATGTGGTGATCATTGTGTTACATGAAATGTTAACTTTCATGTTAATTAAGGTTTTTGGTGAATTGATAAATGTATCTTTGTATGAATAATATTATTATTACTTTGATTATGTGTGTTGGTTGGATGTTTGCATGTTGGTTGTGATCCTTAGTTAGTCAATTGTTATGTTGGAATTCAAATTTGGTGTAAATTATTAAAAGAAAAGCTTTAAAATCTATTTTCCTATCTATCCCCTTTTCTATAATTCAAAATATATACATATTTTGGCTATGGTCCAAAAAGCAACTTTCTTGCTCTCATTGAGATGAACAAGTTTGGTATACAAAGTTTTTCAAGTTTTCATATAAAATTTAAAGTTATTTCAAATTGATTCAAATCTCAAATCTCTCTCCTATTCCAAATTTCAAAATGGAGGCATAATTTTAAAATGTTTTCTATACCAAAAGTGAAGGTCTTGAAAAGTTGAGAAAACTTTGTTTTTGGAGATTTTCAAGTTCTTATGAAAATTTTTGAGAAATTCAAAAGGGGGTAAACTAGGGTTTTCATTATTTTCAAATTTGAATTTGAATTTCAAAAACTAAACAGAATTTTGAAATACTTCTTTAAGAAAAAGTGTTCATCTCAATATTTTGAGCAACTTTTATTTTTAGAGATTTTTTAAGTTACTATATAAATTTTGAAGTAATTCCAATTTGAAGTTCAGGGGCATTTCTGTAAATATTGCTTGAACAGCTCGAGCTCCATTCGGCAGCCGCCACCTCGCCGCCGGCGGGCTTCTACCGCTTTCCTGCCGTTTCCTCTCGCCACCTCACCTCGTCTGGACGGCCGCAACACCCCGTGGCACCCATCCACTCGCTTGCGCGGCCTATAAGGCCTTGAGTCGGCCGTCGTCGACGCCTTTCTTCCTCCTCGGCTTTCCGCCGCCGCCGTGCTTCGTCGTCGTTCGCTGCCGTCGTCTAGCTGCCCCACTCCAAATTGACTAAGCCAACAACTCCGCAACGCCCTTGCGCACCGTTCAAGCATGCTCGCACCTCTTCTCGCCCTTTTAATCGTCTGCGCGAGGTCATCTTCTCTACGGCCGGTCCACCGCCGCCGTGAGCCATATCGCCGTCCACAGCTCGGTACAGTGAGATTCAAGTTGCACTTCTCCTATTTCTATCTTCCTCTCGTCTTGGCGAGTCTCATGCGCATGATTGTTTCCTCAGCCGACGTCGGGACGCGCCGGAACGCCATCACCGCCGCCGGAGTGCGCCGCCTCCATTCCCGCCGCCGCCAAGCCCTCCTTTCCGGACCTTCTTCCTCCTAACCAGCGCGCGCATAGCGTTCAGGGTGAGCCTCCTGAGCTTCCCAAGCCTTCTATTTGGTCGGTTGTGCGTCGTGCTTGCCTGAACCCCATCGCCAGCGAGCTTTGCTCTGCCCCGGCCGCCGTAAGCTAGCTGCGGGTCGCTTTGCAGCCAGTTTTCTTTGATTAAGCGCTTCGCCGTGCCCGCCTTGGTGATGTGGAGTCACTGCCGCCCGCCTTTGCCGTCGTAGAATCGCCGTTCGACGGTTCCGCCGCGGCAGTGGTCCGCCGGGCCGCCATGGCCGCCGACGAGCTTGCTACGGTGTCTGCCTCGGTCGTTTAGGCCTCCTAAGGGGTGCGTGGGGTCGTGGCAAGCAGGATAGGCCGGACCTCGGCACCGGAGACCTCGCCGCCGGCGAACTCTCGCCGGCCAAACACCACCGGGCTGCCAAGGCCTTCACGGGCCAGCCGGGTAGGACTGTTGGGCCGGCCTGCTACTGTGCTGGGCCGAACCTCGGGCCTGTTGGGCCAGATTCGGTCCAGTGGGTTATTTTGTCTTTTATTTTGTTTTATTCTTTTCTGATTTGATGAATAGTATTGCAATTTGTTTATTTCATAGAAAAATAATGGTAGCTCCAAAAATTATGAAAATTTTTGTGTAGCCTTTTCATGATGTGTATAATCTAGGAAAAATATGAAGTTTGAAATTTGAATAGTTTTTGCATGATTTAAAATTA
>DXKC01009922.1:0-11432 GCA_031170775.1 Cymbopogon citratus
ATTGACAGCGACCTTCTCTCCATCTGCATAGAGTTAGTGTATGCATATATGTACCTATCTATGCGATGGCAGGGTGGAAGTTTTAATTCTTCATATAAGACCAGGCACCCTAGGCTCGTGATGATTTTTTTATGTTTTTACCCACAAAAGCTAGTGGCAACTAGGTTAGCAAATATCAAGATAAATATCAAAATATTTTACTCTCATTGCTTCCCCGGCAACGGCGCCAGAAAGCTTGTTGGCGTTTCTTAGCGTTGCTACTAAGTTCGTAGTTCCTAGCAGCGACACCAGAAAGCCAATTGGTATAAGTTAACGCATACAGATGAATCCGCAAGCGAACGGATACCGTTGTAGCTTTCACCCAAGAGTATTCCAGGGTATCGTATTTATCCTCAAGGAAGCAATGGTTAATGAAGCTGATAATTACCTATCATACATCTGCTAGCTAATATGCCGGCTAGACTCAGGTAACTCGCTAGCCCAGACACCACGTCTACACTAACGGCTACTACTCTAGCCACAATTTATAGCTAGAGCATTCGGTCGAACGGAGTTCCCATGCAAAGGTGTAAACCACTATATTTACTAAGCTTAGCTAAAGAACTAAGGCATGAATAGATAACCATAAGGACAATTCAGTAATTAGAGAAGATAAATATAAAAGTACTAGAGTCTTACAAAGGACCGACACAAGATGTGCCGGACCTTCGAGGGCTCTTCCAGAACATTGGTCTACTCTCCCTAACTCTCAACTATAGCTAGTACTACTCTACATCTTGAAGAATGGTGTAGTGTTGCTCCTTGGTGGTGTGTCTATGAGGAGGAGGGAGCCCTCTATTTATAGGTGAGGTGGAGGGGGGTCTTTGGAAATGTTCCATCCCCACATGGAAGGACCAAAACTGACCTCTAGAGGCAGTTCCACACCTTCCTTGTTGGAATCCCCACCGTCATTGCGTTTGGATCATCGTCATGGGCCATCTGGACAAAACTGGGCCCGGTTGGCCTCACTGCAGGCGCGCCCGCACCTGAGGCGCATGCGCACCTAGGGTGGGCCCGCTAGGCCTCTGCTTTTTCTAGAATCTTGTGGGCCTTTTCGTTAGCTTCGAAACGGCGGGTATTTCGTCCAAATCGGAGTCCGGATGCATCCGGGGCGTCCGTTTTAGTGAGGCCTGCTCCTGGAGCCTGAGTTGGAGTTGGACTATGTTTTGGACCACCACGCCTTGGGTTCATGTTAGATATTTGTATCCATGTTCATAGCCCAAATACTCTGGTAAGTGGGCTCACTCCATTGGGCTCTTGTCGGCAATTTTAATATGGTATTTCTTATATAATATTGGCCTCTTTTACCATGTAATACCGACATGGCCTCCTGCAAATGAACGATCGCCAAAACTTGTGGAATTTGTTAGTATATAAACCCTATTACTAAGTTTTGTATTCATTTTATTATGAAGTTGGTGGCAAAAAGTATGTAATAAGGAGCGCCAACATCGGTCTTCTTGCTACTTTTGGATAAGAAGGATCTCTAGTGGAGCTTCCTCTTCTTGTAGTGATATTCTTTACCAGCTCAGGGTTAGTGGCAACCGGCAAAACAACAGCCAATTGTGCTATTTTTGCTTCCATCTTGTTATTAAACTCAAGTTGATCATTAATGGCGGAAGAGAAACTATCCATTTTAACATTTATATCCTCTAAGGTTTTATCATTGACAGCAATTTATTTTAGATTACTGCAAAACTAGCTCTCTCAAAGTAGGCTGTTTTGTAAATTTGCCTGAATTTATACCTTGGCTATTCTGATGCTGTCTCCAATTTGGTTGGCATGGAACCTTCCTAACGGCAGAATTTTGATTGTATGTTGCTTCAATCACCCTTTGGTCTCCCTTGTACTTTGCCCTCTGGTCTAGCCAGTGGAGCAAGTCATCCATCTTGGTAGACAGTGCATTAATTTCTTCTATTGTTTCTTCACTTTGGTGATAATGTTGCACGTTATCTTGGGACTAGCTTTGATTGTCTGATATCCTCCATAAGCTCTTTAGCTCTCCTAAGAGTGAGTGATAAGAATGATCCTTCAGCAGAGCCTTGCATGAGTAACCATTCTTTCATTCCATGATGAGGACAATCTTGGATATATCCTTAGAAACGTTCCCATGCTTCTGAAATGATTTCTGTCTTCTGCTATTGGAAATTGATAATCTTTCCTCTTAAGGCATTCGTCTTGCCTATCGGGAAGAATTTTGCTACAAAGGCCTTGGAACACTTCTCCCATGTATTGATGTCTTCCTTACTGGCATAGAACCACTGCTTTGCTCGTCCCATTAATGAGAATGGAAAGAGGCGAAGTAGTATGATATCTCAATTAACTCCTTCTATGATGATGGTGTTTCCAATCTCTATGAAGTCTTATAAATGTGCATTTGCATCTTCATGTACCTTTCCACTAAATTGGGTAGCTTGCACCATGTTGATGAGGCTTGGCTTGAGCTCAAACTTAAGATCTTTAGTTGCTAGCACAGGACCAGCACGGATGTTCTCCATTGTTGGAGCTGAGAACTCTAATAAGGTCTTTTCAGCCATAGCTTCAAATGTCGGTGACGGGCTTCCTTCTTGATTGATCCAATTCTAGTGATGTAGAGTTGAGTGAATTAGATGCAATCCTGCTAATACCCTGTATAGAATATATACATAGAAAACAACAGGGGTAATTCTACCAAGTAATGGTGACTGGCCAACCATTACTCATTTATTAAGTATCTGTTTAGGTAATTTTTCTCAAAAAGGTTATTCCATCCCCGGCAACGGTGCTAGAAATGCTTGTTGACACTTCTTAACATCACTTAAGTTAGGTTGTCATAGTCCTAACATGATACTAAGAAATATTGGTAAAAATAACTGCTAGCCTCTATAGATTAAATATGGGATCTACAAGTGCACAGATAAATTACCATTGTAGCATTTCAACCAGAAAGTATTCCAGGTATCGTTATTTATATTTAGCTCAAGGGAAAGAACTATAGACTTAAACAATGAGATGAACTTGCAAAACATGACTACTTATGAATAATGAGTGGCACAGTCATTTACTTGGCAGTGGGGTAAACCATGATAAATAAGTAATATGAATGATAGGAGCACAGGGAATCACACAGCGATTAGAATTAGTCTACTCACTTAAGTAGGTAGATGTTTGATTAGTTCAAGATAAACTTCTATGTAGTTCTAATTTACTAAGTCATTCATCTATCCTAATGCTACATTATCATATACAGTATAAAAGACTCTTCATCTATGGATAAGGAACATTGTCATGAAAAGTCAGACAGAGCTGAACTTTCCATACAACTTGGGGTTCTACCAATCCTATCAACGGGGGTGAACTACAAGGGACTCAACAGGACTGTCACTCTGCAATCTACCACACGACCCGGCCAATAGGGGGCATTTGTAGGTAAACGACATCTAAGAACCATGCTTACATGAAATCTAGCACCTAACCCTCCCACGAACAGGTGGACGGGCGGGCGCCTGAGGTGGCGGGTGGCCGCCCGGCTGCCGTGGCCTCTCGGTCTCCCCTTCGGTCGATGATCTTCTGAAAGCTTCCTGGTTATGGAAAAGTTGCTTTTCATCTTTTATCTCTCTGTAAACCTGACATATGGCCCTTTTCTTGTTAATTCTTGATAACCCCCTGCAGAAACAGACATTCACCAAAACTCATGGAAATTGTCAGTTAAAACCCTAAGTCTATGGTGATGTTCAGTTTATATCCCCTTTCCTCTTCTTTGTTGATGTATTAATTTGATGGTTAACAACTGTCAACAACGGGCTCCCGCTCCAGGCGGCCGCCCAGCCATCGGAACCGATCGGGCTCCCCTTTGGCCGAGGGCCTTCTCGAACCTTCCAGATTACAGAAAAGTTGGTGTTCACCCTTTTACCTCTATGTAAACATGTCATGTGAGCCTTCCTTGGTTCTTTTTAGTTGACACCCTATAGAAACAGACATTCACCAAAACTCATAGAATTCTGTTAGACCCCTATATCTAGATAGTATTTATATATAGGTCCTTTTCATGTTTAGTTGACAGTTAAAATTAATACTTATCTACCGTCAACAACTCCCCCAAGCTTACCCTTTGCACGTCTCTAAGCAAAGATAAACTTAGTGATGGATCAGGAGTTGCTACATTGCTTTGAGACCTTAATAGTACATATGCGTTCAAACAAGAACTCTCCTTCGGATTAGAGTAAACTATTCTGACTCAAAACTTACTCATATTACCTTTCACCATGGGGCTTGTAGCCATCACTTAGGTCTTAAGCAGTTGAAAGACAGAACGGTCAAGTCAAGCGCCATGTTTCTCGCTCTTTGATCAACAATTATTTTAGAGTTTTTGTAAGATTTTTGAAATAAAACTTAGAGTTTCTTTATATGACCCTTTCAAATCTCTCATTTGTGGTATTTCTAGATCCTCTCCAAGGCATGAGTAGCGTATGCCTTCTCTCTGCTCTCAGAATATGTGGTATTTGTGGAACTAAGGCATAGTGAGGTTGCCTTCTCTCTCTCACCCTACTTCTAATAGGCTTATGTGAAGTTTATAGGTGGGGAGACAACTCAAACCTACTTGCATATATTGCATAGTTAAACCATCAATCCAGAGAAACTAGTCATATAATCGTCATATGTGCTTGTGAATGAGGGGAATGAGTGATAGGAATGATAGTGGTAAATAAGGAGATGAGTATGAGGGGTGATGACTAATGGTGAAGATCTAATTTTACAACTGCTCCTTGGGGATAATATACCTTCCTTTATTTGGACAATTTTAAACTCTTTGAAGGAAAGAACTTGGTTGTTTTATTCTTCTTCTTTCTTTCTTTTCTCTTTTTTTAGAGCAACCAAGCCTTTTGATGGAATTGTATCAATAGGGAGCATCAACTGAAATATCTAGAGTTTTATTGAATGATGGAGAAGGATAGGATGGCGGCCTTATTTTTGGTGTTCACTCCCAGTGTAGGAGTTGAAAAATTTCTGAATGGATCTTGATGAATTATATGTATGTGAATGGAGGAATGCGTACTCCTAGGGCAGGAGCAGCATAGGTGCATGTTTCTACGGTAGAAACAGCACAAGTGTATGGTATGTATATATGTGGGTGGTCCTTCCGGGAACAGAAGTAGCACAGAGTGAATGTAGCATAGTGAAGGTGCATGCTTCTAAGGACAGAAGTTACGTGGATCAATGGATGGAGAGCACATAGTATTGACTTTAACCATATGACTAATTCCTATGGGTCAACACTGGTTAACTACCCTCAATGCCTACAAACAGATATGTATGAGTGGATGGCTTTTCTAATCTAGTAAACATGAGTATTTAGCTGTGGTAGGAATTTTGAACTCTCGTCATAAAGAAACTCATCATGCAGCATTTAAGATTTTCACAAATAAACTCTCCAAAACTCTAGTATCTCTAAGAGCAAGATGGACAGCAGCTCAAAACTTTTTCATGTCATATCCGTCAACTACCTAGACTTAGATCAAGCATTCACTACCCACAAGTTTCAGATTTAGAGCAAATCTTAAATCTAAACAGTTATGTCCAAAACTTGAGAGAGTGCAAAGTTAAAAACTAGGTACTTAAAAGGAATTACGGCAGAGCAACTATTCATCATCTCCATATAAGAGCTTATTCTAGGGGTTTATTTTAGTAGGCAAACTCTTCTATGTCAAACTTGATATCAAACAGAAAGATAAATATAGGTATAAATAAATAGGGAAATATTTATAGGTTTCTAAGGTTATACATCTTTTTATTTGTTTATCATGGCACACTGTAAATAAGTAAATATATAGATGGGTAGATTATACTTAGCTCGATACACGAAGGATGCTCTCCACCAAGCTGGATGTTGACATAGTCTGTTGATGTTGCTGACTAGCAGTCAAGGCATAGTAGTCCTTCTGGAGTGTCGTGGAAGGTTGCTGTTGGAAACAACACTTGGTTGTTGTGGACAGCGCTTCAACAGGGACAGTACATCCTTCTGCCTATTAGCTCTTCTTGATCCTTTAAAGTCTGTACAGCTTAAATAGATAACAAAGCTTGTGGAACTATCAATTCCTTAGGTGCTTTATCTAGTCCCAAAGGTGGAGATCTTGACAGTTGCACCTCTTGAGATGGTGTCACCCATGTTTATTGCTCTTTTAGCAGTTTGAAGTGAAGTACTAGTTGTGAGAGCTGGCAGCATCTTTGCTCTATGTGCATATTCATAGGTCCAAAATCTTCACTTGTAGGAATTGGGGAAGATTCCTTAACTTGCTCAAGGTGTGTCCTGCTAATAAAGACAAGGTAGAGATCAAGTGCATGGGCTCTGTTGATGGGAAAACATCAACAGAACCAAAAGGTTTGTTCATTACCTCTTAGCCTTAGGCATATTGAACGAGATAATATTGATATTTATGTGTTTTGCTCAATCTAAACATGGGTAGGAACAAACGATGAGCAAGTATGTAGCATTAAAACATTTGGCAGATCAGATTACTCAACATTATGAAAGGATGGTCTATCTATGCATATGACTTTATGGTTATGACTATCATCTTCCAAAGATAGGATGTGCAACATTTCAGATCATTGAATTAAAAGCTATGAGATTAAGAAAGTGATGCTAGGAACAAGCATAAAGAACTAAACATGTTGAGTTAATAGAATCAAAAGAGGTTGCAACTCAAAACATGTTTTGGTTCTCTGCTTATGTGCTTACCAGATGCAAGGAAGATATTTTTGGAAGTAATGATTAATAGATGTTACCTTTGGTATTGAAGCATGTTGATTCCGCAGCACCTTGTGGAAGCTTTCCTTGGTTGGCTGGTTTTGTGTCTTGTTCATGAACAACTTGTCTCCTTTGTTGTACTCTTTCTTTCTTACCTTATACCACCATTTGTTCACTCTCTAATTTGTGCTTGGACCTTTAGCTCTTCTTATTGTTTCATTCATTCCTACAGATCATTCGTGGACTAGTGGCGGGAGGGAGAGGGGGGCTGGGAGGGGCCTGGCAACCCCCAATGTTGTACTAATCTCCCTGTATAGTACAGTTAGTTTACGTCTTCAATGCAGTTTTTGTGCCCCCTAATTCAGTCCAAACCTCAACTATATACTTGAGGTCAGTTACTCAGTTAGGAGCAGCCCATTTAGACCTCTCAGATGGCTCAAAAAAGTCATCGTGGATGTGAAGCGTAGTTGGACCTGCTCGCTCTGCTCGTATTCTATTTAGTGTTTGCCTTTTTCATCTACCCAATCGCGACTGCAGCATGTTCTATTGTTCCTTCACTCACTCCTCAAGCCGACAGACGCCAGCACACCACCAACTGCCACTACCAGATGCTGGACACGAGACCCTACCGCTGCTGCTACTGGACGCCGAACAAAATATGTAACACTGACCTGCTCCCTTGCACCTTCTTATCATCTTATCTAATCAATAATCATCATCCAAAATCCTCCTTTTCATTTTATATATAATTTGAAGAGAATGAAAGGCCATTCATAGTTTTCTTATGCGGGTTGGTTTGGCTGCTAATTGCACTGAAGAAATTAGAAACTGAGGAACAAATAGTGTAAATTTTCTTCTAGTTGAGACTAGTGAAACATGCTAGTATGGTACTAGTATATGAGACTAAAACAATCCGACATGGCTGCCAGCTCTAATTTGCTTTATCCATTGCCCCGCTAAACTCAAATCCTGGCTCCACCCCTGTAGTGGACAACACATACCCGAAGGAATATACAAGCCATGACAAGGGCATTGTTGTCACAAAGCTAAGGGTCAGTTTCTATGCTACAAAAGAATATGTTTTATCATACTTAGCATAGAACATTTATTGTTCACTATTGCTTCTTTCTAAAGGATTGATTTTTATTGGCATTATGAATTAACACAAACTTATAGAAATAAAGTGATAGTGAATTGAGAGATTGCAAACCAGCATGTGGAGCGATGAGATCATGAGTGAAGCAAGAACTTGGTTGGATCATCTAGAGGAGTTGGCCATCCTTCCTCATGTCTCAGCTTCTCAATTTCCTCTATGATGGTCTTTCTCTTCAAGTGGCATGATGAACAATTTGTTCACCAAATTCCATGGAGTGAGTGCTTCGACTGTGGATCATGTTTTGTGGCACCCTTCTTCTTTCTCTTTGGCTATAAATGAGTTGTGTCTCCCTTGTGTGAATTTATTATGTATCTCTTCATCTCCAGTGTGAGTTCATCTCAAGACTTTTCCAATTTGGATTTAGAAGTTTTCCTATAGGGGTTAGTCCAACAAAATATACCAATGTCTACTACAGTAGTTTTTAGTTCAATAACCAAACTAGAATCCATGTCTAATTGGATTAAGGAAGGCTATTTAACCTAAACACCATGCTTAATTTAAAAGCCCATAGAAGTATGTGCAGTACTTCTAAACCAATACTTACTATAGTAGACAAGGGTAGCATGAAAGCACTATAGATGTTTACTCAAACAGTGATGAAAGAGCATGATTAATGTTTAGCAAATTGAGCATATCTTAAAGGTAAGGACAACAAAGATAGTGTAGTAACATGGCAAAATATGTATCTATGGAAGTATATCCCCCAAGCTTGAATTTTGCAAAAATCAAGATTGGATGAATGTAATTCAATGTTGCATAATGGTTGGTTGGACATACCTTGCATTTGTTATTCCTTTGATCTTTTTGCTCCAACTCTGGAAAGGTTAGTGACAAGAATACCTGAAGGAATATTTTTACAATTATAATTCGATGCTCAATTAACAAGGGTAGCAT
Source organism: Cymbopogon citratus (assembly GCA_031170775.1). Classification (NCBI taxonomy): domain Eukaryota; kingdom Viridiplantae; phylum Streptophyta; class Magnoliopsida; order Poales; family Poaceae; genus Cymbopogon; species Cymbopogon citratus. Next base: position 8,817 of record DXKC01009922.1, read on the forward strand.
AGCAGAAAAGTGAACACTTATGTCATGGTCTACTTGTTTTAGGACATAAAAGCTTGTCCTTGGGAAACCTTCAAGATGTGATTTGGTGAAGTGGTTTCCCCTCCAACACCAATCTATGTGCACTAATCTCAAGATTCTACACAACAAGATCTGCAATACTTATGATAAACATATGTGTCTACAACCACCCTCTCAAAGTCCTTAGAAATAGGAAGCATGAGGGGGTTAAAGATCTCAAGTAGGGCACTATTAGAGAGACTAAGTGAATCAGGAGATTTCTCAAACGAGAAAGGGCTAGATGGGGTGTTTATGAAGTAGCTTCCTTGCTCATTGAAGTCTCTCTAATAGTGTCATCATGATTCCTCTACCTCTAGGATGTCATCATGAAGGCTATGAAAACTTCCTCTTCTTGTTTGGGGGATGATTCCTCTACCTCTAGGATGTCATCATGAAGGCTAGTGCAACAAGTGCGTCCACTAATAAGGACAAACCTCTTCTTACTAACAGATAAAGAAAGGAAAACTCCTCCAAAGCCGGTATTATCAATACCCATATAAAGATGTTGAAGAAGAACAGGGGCCTTGTAAGGCAAGTTCTAAACCTAACTTGATAGGAAGATTAAAAGATTCCCTAAGTATAGCCAAAATTTCATTACCTACTTGATCAAAGGATAGGACTTGGGGTACATTACCCTTTTGATTAGAAGATAGGACTCTAGCTATAGAAAAGGGTTGGCTTTGACCTATTGCATCCAAACATGGGCGTAGCTCATAGCTAGATGTGAGAATTATGGGCTCTAGTGGCTCTAAGCTTGCGCTCATGGGTGTAAGAAATTGATAGATAGGAATGGAATTTGGGTAATTTAAAAAGATAGAAAAGAAAAGGAAAAAGAAAAGATGAGATAAGAGAAAAAGATAAAAGTATAATACAAGGTTAAGCATGACTTAGAGTTATCTTAGTAGACCGTCTTTCTCCCCGGCAGCAGTGCCAGAAATACTTGTTGACACTTTTAAACATCACTACTGGAAATAGATTCAAAATCTATCCCCAGCAATGGCACTAGAAATGCTTGTTGATACTAGATACGCACATAGAGAAATAATCCGCAAGCCCATGGATATCGGTGAGCACTTCACTCGGAAGATATTCTAGAGTATTGTTATTTATTTATCTGCTAGAAAAAAACATGCATCTGACTAACCTAAGTCTATTCTTAACCCCTAAGCTACAGACAAGATAGTGAGATATGAGCGATATAGAGAGGATTACTCTGTTAGTCTTCCTCTAACCTGTGGTAAGCTGTGCGACTATTGCTCTAAGGGGTAACCTAAGGAAAAGAGACACCACAAAGGATGCTTAACCCTGGCACACTATTCCTACCAAGCCTTCTGACGGGATGTGGGAGACATCAAGGAGACTCTCACTTCCCCCACTGCTACCACTAGTCCGGCCAGACAGGGAGTATCTACAAGTATTCCTAGCCCAAGGACCATGCTTACACTATGAAAAATTACTCTATTCCTTATATTCTCTAGCACTTTAGAATAAAGTAAACTCATAAACCAAAGAGCAATAATAACAATAAACTTACTAGTATTAGAAGTCTGTTGGCGGTCCTTAACTCATATTTTATACCACCAATAAGAATATAAAAGGCACACCAAACATAGTAAATAGAATTATACGCTAACATATTCCACAAGTTTTGGTGTTCCACTTGTTTTGCAGGGCTTATCTGGAAATGCACATAAATGGGCCAATAAACATGAGAAAACTATGATATGAGAAGGTGGCCCACTTACCAGATAAATTGGGTTTCAAACATAGGCCAAAATGCCAAACGTGAACCCAAGGGGTGGAACCCCAAAACTCGGTCCAACTCCATCTTGGGCTGCAGGAGCGGGGTTGAGTATTTTGGCCATAACTCCCTCATCCGGAGTCCGTTTTCGGAGTTCCACCCAGCCACGCGAAGCTGACGACGAGGCCCATGTGCCTGCAAAAGATGGGGCCCAATTTTGCCCTGATGGCCCATGACGCTAGCCCAAACTCAATGGCGGTGGGGATTCTATGAATGGAAGGTGGAAACCACCCTTTTGAGGTCGGTTTTGAACTTACCATGTGAGGATGGCACTTTTCCAAAGAGCCCCCTCCTCTCCATCTATAAAAGGAGGCCTCCTCCTCTCATTCCAAGACACCATTCCAAGGATCAAGAGCCACTACACCTAGAATAAAGAGCCACACTCTATGGGCTTAGGCCCTAGCTAGCTAGTAGAGCTTGGTAGTGGAGAGATGTGAGGGAAGAGCGGGGAAGAGCCGGACTTGTCGGTCTCTCCCCCAACCTTGTACCTCAACGAACACCAGTGGTTCGGGTTTTCCCGCTATGTGAGTGTTCGTGCTTTCTTTGGTAATAAGTCTTTCGGTATTTATTCTTCTCTTATACTTGTTTGTGGGTTCGTCGACCGTCCCCGTGGCGGTTGCTCTAGTAGAGGGCCCCTGATAAAGACGGGATACCCTGCGCGACGCTAGAGTAGTAGCTAATAGCATAGACGTGGTGTCTAGGCTGGCGGCTATCTTCGTTTGCCTCGTAGTCCACGTTGAGGGGTAGGTGGCAGGTGG